>CAKNYM010048852.1:59386-90433 GCA_932195095.1 Andricus curvator
AAAGAACTAGGACATGATTACTTAAACTGGATGGAGAATGCACAAGACAGAGATGTGTGGGGGTCTCGGGTAGATGAGGCAATGAACTTTCGAGTTCGAACTGCTAATTTATAATAATAATATGCGTTACAATGCGAAATCGGCAAAGTTACTCTTCACAGAAGTAAGGCATGCTACACGAAATAGTAACTCTTATTCTCCTGCGTGTGGGCGGTTACCAAGTGGTGCAGTGCATCCTACCATTTGAAATTGTTCATCCTACTCTTTTAAGAAGTCAATTTAAATAACCTGAATGCGAAATATTAATTTTAACAAAATTCAAAGACGAAAAGCTGCGGTTCAATTTAAAATAGTTAGAGCTGCTGGTTCACAGAGTTTTTTTAACGATCCACTTTTTTCCTGATAAACCAATCAGGAGCGAGATATAAAACCACTTGTTTGTCTCATAAGTGTTGAGATAGTTTGCGTGGTTTTTTTTCGTGTTTTTCTCCAAAACGCGAAGTACAAGCCTTTACATTTTTTTAAGCCCAGGTCAAATTTTGCCAAAGGACTTTTCTGTTTCTTCTTTTTTGCTCTATCACACATTACCGGGAGTTTAAGGCCGCTGTGATTTGGTTCGTTAAATGAGATAGGGGAAGTTTCTAGAATTTGTATAGTATTAATGTGGGGATATAGATATATATGTGTGTGTGTGCGTGTGTGTGTTACGGGTGGCTTGAAAAGTTGTCGGAGGTAATTATTTCTAATCAAGAATTTTTTACTGTTTTAATCGATGAAATGTGAGACTGGGTTCGGGAAAAGTGTTGAATGTGTCAGGGGTATTTTTTTTTGGTTTTTTGTTTTATATTTTTCTAAATCTGTTTAATATTTATATTTTCAATTAGGGTCAGGTGTTAGTGTTATGGGTTGTTTTTGGACAATTTAATTTATTATTTTTAATGATCTCAAAACTTGCTCAGATCTACCGTATATGTTTTCTTCTAGTTATTCCGTATTTTTTTATTTTTTTTATGGGTTGGGGTTGATTTTCGTATATTGATTTTTTAAGTTTTTGGGAGTCCAAAAAAAGCCTAAAATTCTCGAGATGTCGATTTTTTAATTATTCAAATGATATGTACTGGAGCTGCTGGCTGCAAGCATATCCACCCAAAAGTCCGATTTTTTGAGAAAAATTAAACACATTTGATTGATACGTCATGAAATTCTTCCTTGTAAAGTCCTTTACAAGTCCTATAACAGAATTCAATCCAAAAATCTCAAAAAGTAATTTTTCCTCATGCATTTTACCTGGGAAATCAAAAGTGCTCGGTAACGGTTAACATCCGAATTTCAAAAAAACCAAACCATGCAATTTCTTTTTCCGAATTGAGAACCAAATTGAGAATATCATTAACTTTCGCCAGGAAATCAAAATTTCTAATGCATTTTGGTGGCACAAATATAATATTTAACTCTAGGAATGTCGAAACGTGGGTGTAATATGATATTGAATTTGAAGGTAGAACTTCGTGTCATTGTGGCTCGGTATGGAGGAATTCAAGATAACGTTACTTTTTTGGGAAAAGATAGGCTTGGAATGATTGTCAGCTTTTTATTTGCATGAGTATAATCTGACGACGTGTAACTGCGTCGCACTAGATAGCACCTCGTGGTTCAACATTTCTCGAACATATCGTATTTTGCAAACTTCACCCATTCAGACAGTGCATTTATTTTTTATCTAGTGAATTTTATTGACACTCTCTGGTCAAGAAAATGAGATCACCCTATGATGCGAGGATCACGATATGTCCATAAGAGAACGTTCATATAGAGTAAACATGTTTCCTTTCATATTATTTTTGAATTATTCGAATCATGATTTCTCATCTTCGATGAGAAATTGCGGATAAAAACCTTTCTTTGAAAATTAATGTTTTTCCGAACAGAGTGAAATTATTTCACTTACACTTCGAACTCGTACCACCAGATGGAAAAGCTAGGATTTCGTGTTGCAAAACCGCACAATATATTGAGAGAATCAAGGTTAGTGTACCCATGTTGGTAAGAAGCTATGTAATCACAAAATGAAACTGATGACGAAAGAAAAAAAGTTCGGCTTTTATAAGAAAACCTTGTTTGCGATTCTATTAAATTCAATGACTAATTGAACCACGGTGGAATCACGAGGTGCTGTCTAATGTCACGCTTGTGACACGTTGCCCAATTAGAATCATGCAAATAAAAATCAATGTTACGCACATTTCCCAGACTGAGATTATATGTGACGGAGAATCTTTATGTTTAAACAAAAAATTCAACTCGAACGCTTATGAAACATTTTATCATACCAAACTTTCAGAAACGTTTAAAAGTTTCACTATATGTTACATTCAATTTGGAGCGCTTTAAATTTCTAAAATTTTAATTAAAAATACTGTTCTTCTGAAGAAAAAGATAAATTTATAAAGATATAGTTGAATTTTCAACAAAAAAAAAAACAATTTTTAACCGAATAGATTAAGTTTCAACCAGAAAAGAGGAATTCTTAACAAAACAGTTGAATTATTACTAAAATAGTTACATTCTCAAACGAAGAGATGAATTTTTAACTGAAATTATGAATCCTCCACCAAAAAAAATCAATCTTCAACAACGAAAAAAAGAATTTTTAGAAAAGTTGTTTGCCTGTCTTTCAGCTAAGCAGTTGCATTTTTAAACAAAATAGGCGATTTGTTAACGAAAAAAATAATAGCTTATGTTCTAACAAACGACAAGATAGTTCAATACTCAAATAAAACAGATTAATCCTTAAATTTTTTAATTTCTTATTTCAAGCTGCGATTTAATTACAGCTATAAATCAGTTCTTTTCCCTGATAATTATTATCTTTTACTGATTCAGCACTACAAAATAGCTGTTTAATAGATAGAATTCAGTCACCAAAAAAGATGAATTTTTGAACCAAAAAGAGGAATTTTCTACAAGCCGATCGAGTCTTTTATCGAAGAATATGAAACTTTACAAAAATTGCAATTCTTAACCAAATAGTTGAATGTTTAACCAAAGAGATACATTTTCTATATAAATTTTCTACAAAAACAAATTTTCAGAAACAAGTTACATTTTTGACCAAAGACATGAATTTTCAATATACGATGAATTTCTAACCCAGACAGTTGAATTTTCAGTCAAAAAATTAATTTTCAACCAAAAAAACGGTTTTTAAAGAAAATAGTTAGGTTTTAAACCAAAAATATAAACTATCAGCTTATATGCTGAATCTTTAAGTCAAATAATTGAATTTTCAGTAAAAAAAATGTTTCACTAAGAAAGAACGAATATTTCAACAAAACAGTTGCACTTTTAACCAAAACAGATGAAGACAAAGAAGTAAAAAAGTATGTCTACCAAATTGTTGAATTTTCAAGTAAAAAAGACGAATTTTTCTACATCGTAGTTGAATTTTCAACAAAAAATTAATTCTATTAATAATAAATAATTAATTTTTAACCAAAGAGCATGAACTTTCGACAAAAACTAGTTAGATTTTCTAATTGGGTTCTATTAGTTCAGATTACATTTAAGTGGAAAGCGGGAAAAAGGTGACAAAAGAGGAAAAAAGGAAAGAATGTGAAGCCTGCAATTAATAAATATGAATTTCGATTATTTTTGAATAACCTCGCAACATTTTAGGCCCAGTAAAGGTGTCATTTTGATGCAGGATTTAATATTTATATTAATTTATATTACATTATATTGATGTTTCAAATTAATATAATTTCAACAAAACAACAAACTTTGGACGAATCATTTTTGAAGAACCAGATAATATCATTTATAAAATTCTATGCTGAATCTTCAACTAAAATCATGAAATTTTTATTTTAAAAAGTAACGTTTAACCAAAGAAAACACAATAAAAAATGTAAGAGTTGATATTGCAAAAAAAAATGAATTCTCAACGAAAAATGTAATAGTGGATATTTCAACCAAAGAATATATATATATATATATATATATATATATATTTTTTCATAATCAGAAACCGTTGAATTCATCAAAAGGGGCAAGCTCTAATTGTAATCGTTTAATTATCAAACATAACAGGCTAATTTTGAACTGAACAGTTGCATTTTTATCGAAAACAGATTAAGTCAAAACGTAAAAAAATATCTACCAAATTGTTGATTTCTCAATGCAAAATGTAAAAGCTGATATCTAATTGAAAAAAGAATGTATGCTTGTAAAAAACAGTTGAATTCAATAAAAAAAGAAGAATCTTTAACAAAATAATTTAATCCGAAATCAAAGCAGGTTAATTTTCAAATCTGCAATCTGCAATCAATCTGCAGAGAAATTTTCACGTTTCAGTCCAAGCTAAAATTAAATCCCTAATTGATATTAGTAAAAATTTTAACTGATTTAAGTGTAGAGAAAATATAACCAAAAAATATAAACTTTTTACCAAAAGAGATGAATTTTTGTACCAAAAAGATGTTTTCTATACAAAACAGTTGAATTTGCAAACAAAAATATGAATTTTCTGTTTTGGTTCACAACCCACTAAAGTAAAGTGGCCATGACCTAAACGCCATGAATTCCTTCACAGAAGTGATGTTGCGGCTCAAGTAAAACTTGGGATCATTTAGAACTAAGGCTCTAAAGGAACACTTATTGAGGGTTCCTTTTTAGTTCTTTCATATCCGATAGATGGCCATCGGCGGGTGCCGACGTTTTCAACTGCGCATGTGTCGAGAAGCGCGGGCCTTTTTGAAATCAATAAATAATATGAATAGGCATACAGATAAATATTAACAAACTTTTTTTATTCTTTTTTAAAACAAATTGAATTGAATTATAGAAATACCTAGCTTCTTGAAAAAATTTAATATTAACCTAATATTGCAAATGTATATTATATCATTTCAAATAGTCCCGCGCTTCTTGTGCATGGGCAGTGGAAAACATCGGATTTTCTACATAACCTTAAAAACTGTCACATTTCATCTGCGATATCTTCCTTTCAAGAATTTTTAATGTCTATGATTTTAGTTTCATTAAATTTTTCCCAGTGCAATATTATTTAATTCGAAATACAAAGAGAGAGAGGTTCCTTTTTGTTGCAGCTCCTTTGGAACCAAAAATGGGTTCTAATAGAAACCCCATTTTCTTCTGTGTTGAATTCCGTGAATTCCTCGAATCCCGTAAATTCCTTAAATGCCAAGAATTCATGGAATTTCATAAATTGCCGCTTGACCTCAAGCCAGCAGTGCCACATGTGTAGACATAATAATTGTTGACTTCATCAAATTTATTTTCATATTATAATTTAGAGCTCATTCAGGGCTGATTAAATGCAAACAAAAATTTGATGCTCTGCAATTTTTTCGAAAAATGATGGGCACTGCCAGCTTGACCTCAAGCTAGCAGTGCCACGTGCGAAAACGAGACAAGTTTTTTCTTTATCAAATTTATTTTCATACCATAATTATGGGCTTATTTAGGGCTCTCGAAAGTAACAAAAATAGATTTTTCAAAATCAACCCCTATCGCCAAAAACTACCCTCAATCAAAATAATGCAAATGACATAATACATTTTTGCACAGACCTTTTAAAATTAAAAGTCAAAGCGTCAACAACTGTAATTTGATGATTGTGAATTCTCTTTTGTTTAATCTCTTTCGGCTTTAACGAACACATCCTTATCACGTATCTCGTGCTTCGCGCTCGATTTTGTCCGAAATGTGAACTTTTCTACATTAGATTCAACACTATTATATCTAATGTATATTATATTTATTTCTGTACCTCGATCTGGTACTGCTCATTCAGATATTTCAAAATAACATACAAATTTTATTTTTCATGATGACTTTCATATTTTCTCCTTACTTTGCACTAATTTTTATTCTTAGTTGCCCTGAAAATGCACCCGGTTTGAGCAACCATCATAAAGTAAAAATAAACATTTTTTTTTCAATTTGACTATGAAGAGGGTTCTCAAAGCACCTACGGCCTTGACGATTACATTCTCATTGCGATACTCGCACATCGCGCTTAACAGCTACGTTATACAGATGATTGCTTTTGTGAAATAAAACCATGTAAACAAAATGAAACGGAATATGAGAAATTGGTATGTTTTTCGTTAAAATGTTTTAAAAAAATTAGATTTCCTTATTAAATATAATTTACATTGTTAAAATAAGTAATACAGAAAATTTTCAAAATGTTGAAAAGTATATAACTTTTTGAATGGTTATCGAAAATCAAAATTTACTTAGCATAATTTTCAAGACTTTCTCCCATCTAAAAGAAACTTGGACAAAAATTTCTGAAACTTGAAAACAAAAATTTCTAATTTTGAAAATGCTCCAACATTTTCAATTTTGGTTGCAAATATCTGGTTAACGAACTTAACCTTCCTTTTAGGACCCTTAAAGAGTTCATCAAAGGCTGACTCGATTGGACAAATCCTTCAAAATTTAGCGTGGCTACAACATTCAGGTAATCATACATACATACAGACATAAATACAGATAGCCTGACAGACACTGATAAAATTTTATGATTTTCTGACTCTGTGAGTTCCGAAACGTTAAGATCCGTTAAAATCCAGAGATCGAAAATTTGGACGATTGCATTACACTCTCATCAATGAGAATGTAAAAAATATTTCTGGATGAAAATTTTTTCTCATTATTGTTATGTTAAATTCAAAAAATAATTTTATAAACTGTAAACATAAAAAAGAATTTTTCTTTGATGAAAATATTTGATTATTGTATTTTTAATGTATAAATAATATTTATATTATTATTATTATCGATTAGCATTTCGAACTCGAAAGTTCATTGCCTCATCTACCCGAAACCGCCACGCATCTCTATCCTGTGCATCCCTCATCCAGTTTAAGCAATCATGTCCTAGTTCTTTTAGATCATCCCTTACATTTTTCTCCCATCTGTTTCTCGGTCTGCCTAGAGGTCTCTTACCCATCGGTTTCCCTCTTAAAACTTGCGACACTGTTCTTTCATTGCCCATTCTTGCTACATGCAGTTTTCTCCATTCACCAGTCTCTTTGTCCCTCTTTGAACCGTATATTTTTCTAAGTACTTTATTTTCGAAAACTTTAAACCTATTCTCCTCTCCCTTTGTCAGCGCCCACGTTTCACACCCGTACATGACGACCGGCATTATTATCGTTTTGTAAATTCTTACTTTGATGTTTCTAGATAGCAATCGCGATTTTAGTAGCGTGTTTGCTGCATAATAGCACCCATTGCCAGCGTGCAGCCGCGCGTTGATTTTCGTTTTAATGTTATTTCCGCTAGTTATAATATACCCGAGGTATTTGAACTCGTTAACCCTTTCGAATTTAATATTTCCGGCCATTAGATCCCCGCCTACATTACTTTGTTTGAATCTGACGACGGTCATATATTTTGTCTTCGATTCGCTAACTTCCAAACAACAGACGTCGGTCTCGTTCCATCATGATAGAAGAAGAAGCTCTTGAAGAAGATGTTGATGAACTTGTTGAAGAAGAAGCTATTTTTGAATCTGTAGTAATGATAGAAGTTAATTTATGAGTATTATTTGAAGAGTAGGAAAAAGATGTTGACACTCTATGAACGATCCTTCATATCGTGACACCTCTGTATAAACAAGTTTCATAATTAATTTGAATAGGACATTTCACTAGTAGCACTCTGGCTCCGGTTTCCCGTTATGAAAGGACCACTTCTCTTTTTCATTTGACTCCTTGTTTAGAACGCACGCGCAGTAAACAGCAGACCGGTTTAGTAATTTGTACTGTTTGGTTTAGAATAATATTTGGAATGAATCCGAATTGACATTGAATTTCTTTTAATTCATTAGAGTTCCTTGAATACTTCGTATACAGAGTAGTCTTTTGAATTGCTTATAATTATTTTCAACTATTTCTGATTCTTTAAAATTCTTCAACTTCCTTACAATCTTCCTAATTCCTCAGAATATACTGAATTCATGAGATTTACTGAATTCCAGCAATTCTCTGATATCCTTGAATTTTCTAAAATTCTCGGATTTCTTGGAATTTCTAAAATCCTTGAATTCTATGAAGGCCTTGAATTATTTGGATTTCTTAAATTCCTTAAATTATCTGGATTTCTGAAATTCTCTGAATTCCGTCACTTCGCTTAATTCTTTAAATTCCCAAATTTTATTAATTCCTAATTTCTCTGAATTTTTTCAATTTACTAGATTCCTTAAATTCTCTGAATGTTCCGAATCCTTGAAATCTCTGAATTCTTCGAATTATCAAATTTTCTGGATTTTCCGAATTCCTCGATTACTCGGCATTCTTCGAATTCTCTGGATCCCTTAAAATCCCTGTATTCCTTAAATGCTTTAAATTCCTAGAATTTCCTAAATTATTCGTATTCTCTAAATTTCTAGAATTACTTAGATTCTTTCCTGCCTCTGAATTTCATGAATTCTTTAAATTCGGTGAAAACTTCAAATTCCTAGAACTCTGAATTTCTAGAATTCTGTAAGCTACTTCAATTCCTTGAATTCCTTTAATGCTCTCAACTCTAATAATGCTATGAATTCAAAGGATTCCTTGAATTCTCAGGATTTCTCGAATTCTCAGAATTTCCTAAATTCTCCATATTCCTTGAATACTTTGAATTCTCTAAATTCCTTAAATTCATGGAATTCATCGAATTCATTGTATTTCATTTATTCCTTGAATTAAGGTGCGTTCCGCTAGCACCCCACAACGAAATTTGAATATTTTCCTTATGCCATAGTTTTTGGTTTCTTTAGGGCACCGATGCCAATTTTTAGGCTCTTTTAGTTTTCTCAAAAAACCGTCTTTTGGGTGGAGGTGCTGGCCGCTAGCACCTCCACTATAAAAAATTTGAAAAATTAAAAAAATCAATAGCGCCAGAATTTTGGGATTTTTTTGGGCTCTCCAACAATGCAAAAATTAATTAAAAAATAACAACCTCTATCTCCTCAAAACCAACCACAAAATAAAATATGCACTTAAACTAGATGTAAGCATATCAGAATTTTGCTTTTTTTTGGGCTCTTGTTGGGAACCAATCCCGATTTTCGGGCTCTTTTATTTTTCTCAAAACTGAACATTTTGATGGAGGTCCTGACAGCCAGCACCTCCGCTACATATAATGTAAAAAATTAAAAAAACCAACAGCGCCAGAATTTTGAGCTTTTTTGGGGGCTTTTCTTGGACACCAATAACGATTTTGTGGCTCTTTTATTTACATTTCATCCTTAACCTAACGTAACTGCTGCTCATATTCTAATGTTTCGCCGTACTTAAAATAACAATAATATTAATACTATTGATTCTTAAACTTCTAAAAATGAGCGATCTTCCAGGGCTTCCGTTTTCTCTTACCATCAAATACGTTTTCACCGATCTAAAAATTAAAAATTTTTGCTAGTTACATTCCTTCATACAGGATTACCCGTTTCTCTCTGCCCTGCTCCCTTGCCTTCTCTTACTTCTTCCAGTTTTTTCATCCAAGTCACTCCCTGTCCATTACCATCCAAAATCCATCTTACACACTCATCCACACTCAACTGTCCATCTTCCTTTCCTGCACACCTCTCTAACACATGTGCCCATGACTCCATTTCGTATCCGCATACTCTGCACAGATTGTCCTATTCATGCATCCAATATCTACAAGATCTCACTCCTTCTCCCATTCTGAACCGTACAGCCCAATTTCATTTGTCTTCCTTTTTTGTTTTTTGCAAATATTCTGGTTCCGTCAACCATTTGACCATCATATACCATCTATTGTACCTCGAATCCATAATCTTTGTCCATCTCTCTTCTCCTTGTTTTACTAATAGCTCTAACTCTATGTCCTCCCACTCCCGTACCCCTTCTTGTATATCACAAGCCCTCCTCATTTTTTTTCTTTCTTCATCCCATTTCGAATTTCTCAAATTGCCTCTCGTCTCCTCGTTCCGAACTTCGTTCAAGCATACTTGTGCTATTCTGCTCCCCTATCTTCTTTCCAGCTCCTCTTCAAACTTCCAGGCTCTTTTAATTTGTCTAGTTACCATTTTTTCTCTTCCTAGGTTTCCCTTAACATGTATCCTGGGAAACTACAACTAACTCCCAATACCCATCTCAGAAATCTCTCATGCATGCTTTCCACTTTCCTATATTCCTTCCATCCCCAGACCTCCACTCCATAACACAGCACAGCCCAAACCAACGCATCAAACAACCAAACCCTCATTCTCCAATCGTCATTGAACCTTCGCTTTCATTTACCCCATACTTGGCCCATTACTTTACTCGCACATTCGATTCTTTTCCTCACCTGCACCTCATTTCCCCCTCCTGCCTCAAACCAAAAACCTAAGTAACAGAACTCCTCCACACTTTTCACTGTTTATTGGTTCATCTTCCAAACGTAACCTATTTTGGTCTTTCTATTTCTGAAGCACATCACCTTGTTCTTCCCTACGTTCACCGTCAGTTCTTTTGTTCCCACATACTCTTCGAGAATTCTTATCATTAGGTTCATCCCCTTCTCACCGTATGCTAATAGAACTACGTCGTCCGCGTATGCTAGAGAATATAGTTTGCTATTACCCAAAATTGTCCCCCCTTTCCCTTTCTCCTTTAGCTTCTCCTCTAAGTCTGCCAGCAGCATATTGAATAGTAGTGAACTCAACGGGCACCCATGCCTTAGACGTCTTCCTGTCCAGAAAACCTCTCCTTTTTTCCCCCCTATCTTCACCCTAATACTGGTTTCAGTAAAAATTTCCTTTATCCTCTCCACCAACCCTTCCTCTATTCCCCTCTCATTCATTTCCTGCTATAGCACTTTTAAATGTTATCTATTGTCCCCATCCCTTTTCTAAATCCCGTCTGATTGTGTGGGATACTCTGTGTCTCTTCTATCTGATTCTCTAACCAGCCCTGTCATCCACTCCTCCAGCCACGCCTCTCCTTTCCAGACCTTGTTGCAGATCTTCCACATCCCTTCCTTAATCCCTTCTCCTCCATACTTTATCGCTTCGTTCTCCATACCATTCTCTCCTGTAGACTTGTCTCTTTTCAGTCTATCTATCGCCTAATCCACTTCTTCTCTTGTTATTTCGTTCCCTTCCTCTATTTCTCCCTGGACTATACTTCTATTTTCCCCTTTGATCGTATTTTGTTCTCCACCTGACAGACCCTTGAAATAATCCGTCTACTCGCCCATTTCTATTTCTTCATTCACGCCCTTCCTTCCTCCTCTTTCCCTATTTATCACATCCCAGACCCTACCTTCTTTGATCGTTTTTTCTACTTCTTCCTTGTATTTCTTCTTTCCGTTTCCCTTTTGCTTTTTCCTTTCCAGCATCCTCTCATGTTCTCTTTTTCTCCTGCTGTACTCCGCCTTCTCTATTTCTGCTTTCCTTCATTTTCTTACACACTCTTTCATTCTCTCTTTACTCTCCCTGCATTCCTCGTCCGAACAGCCTCTCTTTCCCTCTTCTCTTCCTTTTTTTGTACCTACCTCATCCCTAACGCTCTCAAAAGACCCTTTCAACCTTTCAATTAACGAGTCTACTCCCTCCTCCTTTTCATATCTAACATTCTTCTTTTCCATTTTTTGTTTAAACCGTTTTAATTTATCTACCCCCCAGACTCCCATTTTCGTGTTCCTTTCTCCCCCTCTTTCCTTTCTCCCTCTGCCACGCTTATGGACGCCACCTTTCAGTGTAGCTATTACTGGGAAGTGCTCGGACCCTATCTCATTCCCCACATTCATACTGCATATCATATTCCTCATTCTTTCTTCCGCCAGGATGTAGTCTATTACTGTTTCTCCCTTATCTATAAATGTGCTCTCTCCTTTCTTATCTCTTTTGATATTGCTATTACATATAAACCATCCTGTTTCTCCTATTACGTCTCGTAACCTCCTCCCTTCCCGGTCTATCTCCCTATGTTTGGAGCTCCTTATATAGGCGTCCTTTTCGTCATCCCAAGTCCCTTCCCCTTGCTCGCCAGTCCAGGCATTCAAGTCACCCCCTATCAAAACCAACTCTTCCTTCTTTTCCTCCATCCACCTCCTTATTACTCTGCAACCTTCCTCATCTCCTCTTCTTCTATATACACAAACCACTGCTAACGAAATCTGTCGACATTTTCAGAAAAAAACAATTATTCAAACGAATGGAATTTATTTCAATAATTTGAAGTCACCTAAAGATATTGATAATTATTTCAGAAATAATAATTGTTGTTCAACAAAAAAAACGTGAATTAAGTGGCCTACACCGTATATATTTCGTGTAGAATTTACATTTTTGGAGTTAGGGGTACTTTTTGAGGCATTTTGAAGGCTTGTTAAGGGTAATATTGAACTCTACGAATAGGTAAAACTTCGTGTCATTGTGGCTCGGTATTGAGGAATTCAAGATAACGTCACTCTTTCAGGAAAAGTTAGCTTGGATTGATTGTTATCTTTTTTTATTTGCATGATTTTGATCTGGCAACGTGTAACTGCATCGCACTAGACAGCACCTTGTGATTCCACATTCATCGAACATATTGTATTTTACTTTTACCCATTTAGAAAATGCGTTAATTTTTTATCAAGTTCATTTTATTGACCCAATGTATGTTAGATACAATTTGGAGCACTTTAAATTTCTGAAATTTCAAGTAAAAATATTGTTCTTTAAAAAAAATAGATAAATTTTTAAAGACATAGTTGAATTTTCAACCCAAAAGATGAATTTTCAACCAAACCGATTAAGTTTTAACCGGAAAAGAGGAATTTTAAAAAATATAGTTGAATTAGTGCTAAAATAGTTACATCCTCAAACGAAGAGATGAATTTTCAACTAAAATGATGAATCTTCAACAAAGAAAGAAAGAATTTTTAGCAAAGTTTTTGGCCTGTCTTTCAGCTAAGCAGTTATATTTTCAAGCAAAAAAGGCGATTTCTTAACGAAAAAATTAATTGCCTATGTTTTAACAAAAGAAGATTTTTATTTGTCAAAGAAAGTTAAATTCAACCAAAAAAAGCCAATTTTCAACAAAATAGTTCAATACTCAACCAAAACAGATTAATTTTTTAATTTTTAGGTTTGAGATTTCAATCTGTGATTTAATTATAGCTATAAATCTGTCATTTTCACTGATTAATTAGTAACTTTTACTGATTCAGCACTAAAAAATAGCTGGTTAATAGATAGAATTCATTCACTAATTGATATTTGTAAAAAAAATGTAATGAATCAAATTTATGGAATACCAAATAATTGCATTTTTAACTAAAAGATATGAAATTGCCACCAAAAAAGATGAATTTTGGAACCAAAAAGACAAATTTTCAACAAGCCGGTCGAATCTTTCATCGAAGAATATGAAATTTAAAAAAAATGTTAATTCTTAACCAAATAGTTGAATGTTCAACCAAAGAGATACATTTTCTACATCAATTTTCTACCAAAAAAGCCAAATTTTTAGAAACAATTTACATTTTCGACCAAAGAAATAAATTTTCAACATACGATGAATTTTTAACTCGACCAGTTAAATTTTCAGTCCAAAAATCAATTTTCAACCGAAAAACGGCTTTTCAACAAAATAGTTAGATTTTCAAACAAAAATATAAACTATAAACTTACATGCTGAATCTTCAAGTAAAATAATTAAATTTTCAGTTAAAAAAATATGTTTCACCAAAAAAGAACGAATATGTAAATAAAACAGTTGCATTTTCAACCGAGAAAGATGGAGACAAAACACTGAAAAAATGTCTACCAAATCTTTCAATTTTCAAGTAAAAAAGACAAATTTTCAGAAAGTAGTTGAATTTTCAACAAAAAAAGTAATTTTTTACGCAAATAATTGTATTTTCGGCCCAAAAAAAAACGAATTTTCAATAAAAAAGTTGTTTTTTCGAACACAAACGATAACATTCAAATATTTTTAACAAATTTAATGAATTTTTACCCGAAAAATATGAATGCTCAACCCAAAATATAATAATTAATTTTTAATAAAAAAAAATGAATTTTTGACGAAAACTAGTTAGATTTTCTTATTGGGTTCTATTAATTTAGTTTACATTTGAGTGAAAAACGAGAAAAAGGTGAAAAGAGAGGTAAAAAGGAAAGACTATGAAGCCTGCAACAAATAAATAGGAATTTGGATTCTTTTTTTATAACCTAGCAACATTTTAGGCCCTGTAAAGGTGTCGTCTTGATACAGGATTAAATATTTATATTGATTTATATTACATTATATTAATGTTTTAAATTAATACAATTTTAATGTTGAAACGATTACTTTTGACAAATCATTTTTAAAGAACCAGACAAAATCTGCCTCAGCCCGGATTTGAACCAGGACATTTGAAATATCAATTATCAAATTATATGCTGAATCTTCAACTAAAATTATGAAATTTTTAGTGAAAGAATTAACTGTTAACAAACAAAAAAAAAACAATACAAAATGTAATTCTTGATATTTCAAACAAAACAAATATGAATTCTCAACAAAAAATGTAATAGTGGAAATTTCAACCAAAGAATATATAAATATTTTCATAATCAGAAACAGTTGAGTTTATCAAAAAATGAAACTTTAATTAAAAGGGTTGAATCATCAGACAGAACAGATTATTTTTCAACTAAACAGTTGCATTCTTATCCAAAAAAGATGAAGTCAAAACGTAAAAAAATATCTACCAAATTCTTGAATATTTACGTAAAGAAGATGAATGTTTTACAGAGTGGTAATTTCAAGGCCTTTTAAAGTACTAGAAAGTATTTCAAAGAATTTAAAAAACTTTTGGATTTTACCCAGCTTTCAAATTCTTTTTAGGGATTTCGCGAGATTTAAAGGGATTATAAAAGGTTTTAGGGTAATTCAAATCATTTTAAAGGATTGCCTCAGGTTCCACCATTTTTCACATCTTTTTTCGAAATTCGTTGAAATTTTTTTAAAAAACATCGAAATTGAGAAAATAGCGGTGGTTCTGTAAATAATATATAAAGTCAATTTACTTAAAGAGAATTGTTTTTGTCTGAAAAAAAATTCACGTTCTTTGTCAAGGTGGCACCAGATAAGAAAAAAGTCAAAGGAACAACATTGTTTCCCTAAAGAAGTTATAAAAAATGTCTCTTCATACTTCTATCTCGCGTTGTTTTTGATATTTTTCACGAAAATATGATATTTATTTTATTGGAATTCATGTTGTTTTTTTTCAACAATATAATGTTATGGTATCATAGAAAATAAAGAAATATATAATTTAGTTGTCTCAACAATTTTTACATCCCACTTTTTCCTTTGAAATCAATAAATAAATAAATTAAATTAAAAACAATAAACACTGCTTCAGTAAATAATGTCATGCAGCATCAGAAATTACGAAAGATTTCAAAGAATTTCTAGAACAATTTCAAAAATAAATGTTCATCTAAATTTTTCTTCGATTATTCTAATTATGCTCGGTGGAAAGGATTTTTTACTAAAATTTTGATTCTGAGTTGGTACTATTGAATTTTTGAAAACCAATTATAATTCAGATCTGAAAGAAGGAAGTTTTCTAAAGATTCACGATAAATTTGGCTATAAAAGGGGAATTTTCTAAAAGAATTTTTATTCTGATTTGGAACCGGAATTATTCGAGGAGAATTAAAATTCTGACTTGGATCAGGAAATTGAAAAAAAAAATTAGAATTGTGAGTTGTAACAATAAACATTCCAAAATAAGAACAATTTTAATTTGGAATAAGGAATTTTCGAAAAGAATTCTCGTTCTGGTTTGGAACAGGGACTTTTTGAAATTTTCAAGAAACGTTTATAATTTAGGTCTGAAACATTCTGAAATTAGAACAATTTGAATCTGAATCGTGCAATTTTTTAAAAGAATTCTGATTCTGCTTTAGAACAGGGACTTTGAAAAAAATTATAATTCATATCTGAAACTAGGAATTTTCTAAAAGATCTACAATTTTGAATAAGAACGGAGAATTTTCTAAAAGATTTATGATTCTGGAACAGGGAATTTTCAAAAAATAATTATAATTTAGATAGTCTTAAACATGACATTTTTTCAAAAAAATTACAATAATTTTGTTTTGAAACGTGGGATTTTTAAAAATAATTCTGATTCTGATTTGAAACAACACATTTTCGAACAAAAATTTTGATCTAAAACAAGGAATTTTCGAAAAGAAATATAATTTTGAATTATATGAAAAACTTATAATTCAAATATGAAATAAGAAATTATTCAAAACAATTATGATTCTGATTTGGAAGATGAAAGTTTCGAAAAGAAATATAATTCCAACTTAAACTGGAGAATTTTTAAAAACGAAAATTGAATTAAGATTTGAAATAAGGAACTTTATGCAAGAATTACAATTTTCATTAAGAACAAGGAACTTTCTAAAAGAATTATGATTTTGGTTTCGACCCACGAAGTTTCGAAAAACAATTATAATTCAGATCTGAAACAAGCAATCTTTCTAGTGATATACAATAATTTCATCTCTGAACAAAGGATATTTGAAAAGAATTATCATTCGGGTTGGGAAAATTTTTTTTTTTTTTCAAAATTATTATTGTAAGGTGTAAGAAGAAACGTTCTAAAATAAGAACAGTCATTTTTCTGTTTGGAAATTTATCATTTTTCATGCTAATTAAACTATTTAGTTTCAAATTATTGTATTTTGTTGTAAATACATTTTTTTTCTCGAAGAAAATTAATCTTCTTGGTTGAAAATTCATATTTTTTATAAAATTTCATATACTTTGTTCAAAGTTCAACTACCTTGCTAAGCATTTTTTTGTATCATATTCATTATATTTTTAAAATTCAAAAACTTTTTATTGCAACTCTTCAACTTTGTAGAAACTTAAATTTGATATCCTTAAAATTGAAGAGTTTTCATTTTGAAAATCTACAAATAGAAATTATGCAAGATTTAAGTTTTAGAATTAAGAATTCTGTAATTTCAATCGCATACATTTATAATTTTGTCAATTTGTAGATATAAAATTGAAAAGTCTCTACTTCTGATCTTCAAAATCAGAAAATTCATGGATTTTTAATAAGGTAAGTTTGTGTACAACATTACATAGCAGTATCAATTTACACCCCTCCCCCACTTTGTAGCATATCGTTACATTCCCCCCTCCCCACCCTCCCAAAAAAAGCTGTTACATATCAATTGAAGGAAGATAAGGCAAAGGTTTTCCAGTTTCCTACAGCCTTCGCGATTGTAGTGATTCGGATTGATGATGATAAAGTTGCGCTTGAATTGAATAGACTTCCATTAAAACTTTCATAATTTCCCTGGTCAAGAACCTTAGCATGAAAAATAAAACTTTCAAACCTCCGTGTTAAGGATAAAAAATCTTACAAGTATATTGAATTACATTGGAATTCAACTTGTCAGGGTTGTGAAGAAAATAATTTTGTCTCTCCGTAGCTTAGTGGGCTAGAACATCATTCCGGCAAACTGAAAGACCTGGGCTCGAATCCCAGTGGAGCAAGAGAGCATTTTCGTCACAATTTTAGGATAATCAGTATCCAAAATATTGATTTTAGACCAGTAGACAAAAAAATTAACATCAAAATTATTAACGAATTTCCCTGGTCAAGAACCTTAACATCAAAAATAAAAAAATAAAAAATAACTAAAATTCAATCTGAATCAACCCGAATTGCTAGAATTTTCAAATTTTGAATTTAAATTGAACTTTATCGGTTAAACAACAAGGGTCCTCGATCAAGTCAACACTACCGCTCCCAAATAATAATTCAATAAATAAAAGGGAATTTGCAACTGAAAATTCATGCGATAATAAATGTTAGATCGTGCGACGATCCATGCTACTTTGAGACATACATTTTTATTTTAGCTTATTTGCAAGAAAATTCGAAAATCGGTGATTTGAGGTCACTGATTTTGAACCCAAATTACCAATTTAAAAATTCAAAACTTCGGACCTAAACCTCTAAAAGTAATTACATTTGCATAAAGCTTAATAGGGCGGTTTTTGCAGCAGCTGATTTCGAATCAGGAATCTAAACTTGAACATTCAAAATGATGGATCCAAAACCTACGACCAAAATGGCGGATCAATTACTCAGAAAGGGATTTGACTATAGCATAAAACTTGATCGGCCTCGTCAGCATAGTGAGCACCTTGATCCTATGAGTCAAAAATACGGCTATATTAATATTGATAATTAAAATGAAAAACAGCGACATTTTTCAAAGATTTATATATGTTTATTCGACACATCAAATGTACACCAAACAACAAAAAAAGTGATAAAATATACAAAATACAAATGGTACACATCGAATCGCCGGACTGAAGTACAATTAGGATAAGGTACCGGTCACTTTTACGAACACAGAAAAAACAGAAGATAAACTTTACATCGATTTCCGACGGAAGATTCTTTGCAACAAAAATCAACTTCAGAGGATAAACTTTACACAAATATCAGTTAAACTTTCTTTTGTTTTTCCATGACAAACACATGTATTTTGAAAGATGCGAAGTTGGCTGAACAAAACTTTATCGCTCTAAAAAATTTCCTGCAAAAAATTGTATTCTTAGTTTTTTCTGTGAAATTCTAGGATGTGATTCAAATAGCCCTAATTCGCGTAACTTTCATGAACATCCATTATGTATGTCGGATTGTGAAATAGATATTCAATAATCACCTCCACAATAAAAGACATTTGAGTCCTATTTCAAAGATTCGTCAAAGTGACAGTAGACTTAAAATATTTATTTAATTTATAAACTCTAACATTACGTAGATATAGATTATAATTTTGTAGTATACCCTTTTCGGGGTTTAACATGTCCAAAATTCCCCCCTCCTACAGAAAATCGTCGGACATTATAGCTTTAAGCTTACTACCCTTTCCATAAAACCCCCATT
This sequence comes from Andricus curvator, assembly GCA_932195095.1. NCBI lineage: Eukaryota > Metazoa > Arthropoda > Insecta > Hymenoptera > Cynipidae > Andricus > Andricus curvator. The sequence continues at coordinate 78,338 of CAKNYM010048852.1, forward strand.
CGCCCAAATTTCATAATAAGCTTTCAAGCAATACGCCGCGTACTTAATCCCGTGGGTTTCTTAATTCTCTAAAATCCCCTGCCGTCTGCAGCCGGATTTGTATTCGAAGCACTCGAATTTGCCTGAACTTTAATAAGAGGAGTGGAAAACTGCAGAAAACCAAAACTCCTGAGCACAACCAGTCACCGACAGACGAGTTTAGATGTAGACATTCAATAGCATCGAGTGCCCACATCCATCCTCAACGTCAAACCTCATCCTCGACAGTAGTTTGACGCAGTGAAAACACGACTAAGACGATTAAGATCTCCACTACTCGTGAAATCACCACCTAGCTACTTCCGTCAGTATGTAACCAGATATAATTTTAAGCCTAAATCTACCCGCAGTAAATACAGTTACCCGCAAGCGTTTGTCGTAATAAAGGGTGTGCATTACTCGACTTATCTGCTGTCTAGAGTTTCAAAATGAGCGATAACATACAATTTAGAACGGTCATCAAGAAGCTTACCGGTAGGTTAACAAAGAGACAAGAATTTACTAAAAAGTTCATTTTTCAAATTTATTTTTTATATTGTTTTCCTTAAGAAATGTTGAACGCAATACTCAGATATGCGGTACGTAATCAAAACAAGTTCTAAAAAAATAAACATGTAAGTTTCATTGAAGTGCTTAAGAACTTGCCAAAAACTTACCGGTTAGTTCTCAACGTTCTTATTGTAAACTATCGCCTTTCGAACTCTGCCCTGCCTTGCGCATCATGAATTTTACTTTCAGCCCTTTTCTTTTCTTTTCTTTTCCGCGCGAGGAAAAAAAAGACTCTGGCGGAAACGCTTCCTTAATATGTCTCTTAACATATTCATCAGCCCATTTAATTTCTTCTGGTGTATATCCCTGTTTAGAGAGAGCACCAGCTTCAGAATATCCATTTCCCAATAATATGGGTTCGTCCATACGAACCAACATAACATTTCCATGTGGGATAGTGCTGAATACCTTGTGAGGCTTGCGTTTTTCGCCCTCAAATGTCGAAACTTCATAGCCTAAATGGTAAAGCTTAAGGCGCGCCACGACAAAATAACAATTTATAGCCAAGCCAGGTCCAAGCTCGTTTCCATTTTGCGTAAGCACGACATGAGTGGGATTCTCTGTATGCACTTCATATAAACTTTGGCCATAGGCGGGTGACGTTGGACCGCTGATGACATAAGCCTTCGGTATAGTTTCATCAAGAGAGAATGGACTACTAGGAGGTGTTGATGCTCTTGAAGAAGATGCTGATGAACTTGTTGAAAAAGAAGCTATTCGTGAATCTGTAAAAATGATACAAGTTAATTTATTAGTATTATTTGAAGAGTAGGAAAAAGATGTTGACACTCTATTAACGACCCTTTATATCGTGACACCTCTGTATAAAAAAGTTTTATAATTAATTTGAATAGGACATTTCACTACTAACAGCAGACAGGTTTAGTAATTAGTACTGTCTGGTTTAGAATATTATTTGAAAATAATCCGTATTCACATTGAATTTCTTTTAATTCATTAGAGTTCTTTGAATTCTTCGTATACAGAGTGGTCTTTTGAATTGCTCATAATTATTTTCAACTATTTCCGATTTTTTTAAATTCTTTAACTTCCTTACAATTTTCCTAATTTCTCAGAATATACTGAATTCATTGGATTTACTGAATTCCAGCAATTCTCTGATATCCTTGAATTTTCTAAATTATTTGGATTTCCTGAATTTCTTAAATTATCTGGGTTTCTGAAATTCTCTGAATTCCGTCACTTCGCTCAATTCTTCAAATTCCCGAATTTTATTAATTCCTAATTTCTGTGAATTCCTCAAATTCTCTGAATTTTTTCAATTCACTAGATTCCTTAAATTCTCTGGATTCTCCGAATCCTTGAAATCTCTGAATTTTCCGAATCCCCCAATTCTCTAGATTTTTCGAATTCCTCGATTTCTCATAATTCTCTATATTCCTTAAATTCCCTGTATTACTTAAATCCCGGGTAAGAAAATTTTGGTATGGGATTGATCTAGGAAAAGATCTGTAAAATCGTATGGGAGTGATCTCTCGGATAGTATAGTAAAAGTATGGCATTTGAGACGATCCCATACTTCATGTATGTTTGAATGAAGTATAGTGGATGTATCGCTCAAATATAGCTAAAGTAAATCAATGTATAGTTGAAGTATCCCGTGTAGGAATGGTAACAGGGATCCGACCGGGAGCCGGCCGGATAGCCCCAGTTTAAACCGGGCGCTGGTCGGGGATACCGGCCGGGATCCGGCTAAAAACGTCACGGTAAACTGGTCGGATTCCGGCTTTCATACCGGCCGGGATCCGGTCGGGTAATCCGGCCACACAGCGGTTAAAAAATTTTGCTTCTGGCGAGAAATTGGTAACTTGTTTTGTCTTTTGAGGCTCATCGTAAAGAATACGGTGAACTTTAAATGTCAAATCAAGTTAATAAATTCTCGTGAGGAAATTGAAGAAGAGTTTCAATAATTGATGCTAGAATCTGCTAGCAATTGTTTTATTTTGGAAAACACGTGGTGACTTGAGGTTAGGAAGGAAGAAAGGAAAAAAATGAATACACAACACTATAAATTAATTAAAAATACTAATTATCCACGCAGTAAGTGGGGTTTTGGAACTGATTACTGAAATAAGGTTCATTTTAATTATGGATCGCGGTTTTATTTGCGAACTTCGAGGAGACGACACGTGCATTCTCGTTCGAGGTTCGAAACTGAAACTTACAAGTGTCTACGCCGACGCCAGCGCAGAAGGCGTCAGATATGGCGGTAAATTTGAAAGTGTACAGACTAAAAATTGTCTGAAAATAGAGAAAATTATAAAAATTGTAATAAATATGCTGTTGCACATTGCAGAATCGATAAAAGTTTTATTTAATAAGTTAAAACATTTAAAAAAATCAAATCTTTTTTTTTAAGAATTCAAAAAGCTAGTTTCTGTTTTGCTGATCTGATAAATCTTTAAATTATACTTTTCAGATAATAATTCATCTAGTATCCGTAAATACGTCTTTGATAATGTCACGGCTCTTAAAAAAATGTGTAATTTCTACAAGAAAAAGTATCCTGACCAGTGCCCGGTCGGCTCCCGACCATGAACTCTAACCAGGGTTGTCCCGGCCAGTAACCGGCCGGCTGCCGACTAGGTGATTCGAGAAAAATGTAGCCCGGCCGGCTCCCGACCGGTTCCTGGCCATGAAACCCAAACAGGGGTAGCCCGGCCGGGATCCGACCAGAAAACTTGTTGTAGTAGGGCCAACCGGGGCAATTTCTGCACGGGATAGGGAAAGTATTTTTAAAGTATATCTGAAAAGTATAGCCGTATTATAGCTGATGGGAGATAATCAGTTATCTGAAATACATGAAAATTGAGACCCAGAATCATGATTTTCACAATGTCAAAGAATATTGTTTGTAAATTCTAAAATAAGTATTATGCAAATAAGTAAAATATTTATTGTAACATGAATTGTTCAACTTTATGAAATTAAACACTAAACATTTCGCATAAGTAACAATTTTATTAAACCTTTTCATGCTATTAATATTATGTTTAGGAATCAAAGATTCTGGATCTCTTACCAATATATATGACATAAGAGTCATATCAGTAGTCCATTGTATATCCGTTGCATATTTTATATCCTCAAGAACAATATTCAAAACATATTTGACTCACGAAATCACTTGCATCGCAAACTTTTTAACTTTTTGGACGAGCTGTCATTTATGCTACATTACGTTTTATCACGTTGCTAGGGTATCTTGAAGAACGAATGAGTGCAATTCTATGTCCAATACTTTAGCCATACTTAAGTGTAAATTAAGTATAATCTGTACTTCAGCTATACTTAAGTATAGATGGAGTATATCCCATACTTCAGCTATACTTCAGCTATACTTCAGCTATACTTCAGCCATACTTTAGCCATACTTGAGCTATACTTTAGATACACTTTATCTATACAATTCAAAAATATACATGAAGTATGGGATCGTTTTATTTACCATACATTTTTTATACTTTGGAAAGTCAATGATTGATCACTTCCATACTTACGATTTTTACTCCGGATGCTTTAAATTCCTAGAATTTTCTAAATTCCTTGAAGACTCTAAATTCCGTAAATTCTCTGAATTCCTTGCATTCCTCAAATTATTTCACTTTTCTGAATTCCTATATTTCTTTAAATTCCTAGAACTCTGAATTTCTAGAATTCTGTAAGATACTTTAATTCCTTGAATTCCTTAAATGCTCGCAACTCTTAGAATTGATTTTATGGATGCCTTGAATTCTCAGGATTACTTGAATTCTTTCAATTGCTTGAATTCTCCATGTTCCTGGGATACTTTGAGTTCTCTAAATTTCTCGTATTCCTAGAATTTCTAAATTTCATTGAATTCCTATAATTCATTGAATATTAAGTATTTCTTAAGTTCCTAAAATTTTTTGAATTCTCTGAATTCCCATCATTCTTTAAATTCCGAGAACTCTGAGTTTCTAGAATTCTGTAAGCTACATAAATTCCTTGAATTCATTTAATGCTCTCAACTCTGAGAATGCTATGAATTCAAAGGATTCCTTGAATCCTCAGGATTTATCGAATTCTCTGAATTTGCTAAATTCTCTATATTCCTTGAATACTTAGAATTCTCTAAATTCCTTAAATTCATAGAATTCAACGAATTCATTGTATTTCATTCATTCTTTGAATTCAGGTGCGTTCCGCAAGAACCTCCACGACGGAATTTGAATATTTTCTTCATGCCATAATTTTGGGCTTCTTTTTGGCACCGATGCCAATTTTTAGGCTCTTTTAGTTTTCTCAAAAAAACCGACTTTTGGGTGGAGGTGCTGGCCGCTAGCACCTCCACTACAAAAAATTTGAAAAATTAAAAAAATCAACAGCGCTAGAATTTTTTTAATTTTGCTCTTCTTGGGAACCAATCCCGATTTTCGGGCTCTTTTATTTTTCTCAAGAAACCGGACTTTTCGATGGAGGTGCTGACAGCCAGCACCTCCACTACATAAAATGTGAAAAATTAAAGAAACCAGCAGTCTTTTTTGTTTTTCTGAAAAAAACGGAATTTAGGGGTGGAGGTACTGGCAGCCATCACCTTGACTACAAAAAATCTTCAGCTGAAAAAATCAACGGCACCCGAATTTTGGGCTTTTTTGGGGCTTTCGAAAACTGTAACAATTAAATTTTCAAAAAACAACCCTGTCTCCCAAATTTACGCTTAAAATAACTTACGCACTCAGCCTAAATGTAAGCATATGCGAATTCCGGACTATTTTTGTGTTCCCCAAAACAGTCAAAAATTATTTTAAAAAATCAACCTTAACCCTTAAAAAAAACCCTAAGAAAAAGATATGGCATAAGTAAGAGACAACATATACCGTAGGTCTGAGCTTGTTTTGAACTCTCTCAAAACACCAAATTAAATTTTCCGAAAACAGCCCATAGCACTAACACCTACACCTAATAAAAAATATATATATTAAAACAAAACAAAAAAATATATAAATCAAAAGTCAATGATTTTGCGGGGTTCACAAATCACTACCGAAAATTTTCCAAAAGGAAAAAAATCATACTAATCACATTCGTAAAACTCTAAACTATACCCACAACCTCACAGTAATACTAAAAAAAAGCACGCCTTGACGCATTTAACCAAACCCTGCTCGGCTGCCTTCAACTAAAAAATCCATGAATATTTGAATTCAGAATAATTACCACAAACACTTTCCCAAAACTCTTTTTCATATACTCATCTCCGCAGTTACATTGAACAGCCCTTAAGAACTACCCCTATCACATTTAACGAACCACGTGTCAGCTGCCTACAACTAAAACCGCCAAAAAAAATTGTTGTTGTCGAGTTAAGTTGAAGGCAGCTGTGATTTGATTTGTTAAATGTGATAGGGGTAGTTCCTAGAAGTTGTGTAATATTAATGTGTGGATATATGAGCACCTAATAGCAAAAGGAAGACTCCGCAGAGTCGAGAGGAAAAGCGAGACAATTATCGTTGCGCTGTCTTACTCTTCAGGCATTCTGCGTAAGAGTTTCTCTTTCTAACGCTACTTGTCTCGTTTTTCCTCACGGCTCTGCGGAGTCTTTCTTTTGCTCTGACGTGCTCATATACCGGGTGTCCAAAAAGTCCCGGGACGGCTGAATATTTCTTCAGGTAAGATATTTTTCAGGGCGGTCAAGGTCATTCTTGAAGGAACTTTCAATAAGGAATTCAATGGTGACCTTTATTTTGATCTTGACCATGACCTTCACGGTCATTTCTAGGTCAAATTGATTTTTTTTAAATGGGAACCTCTATTTTTGACCCCGGGAACTAAGAGAGCGGAAAGTTTTACGTCCAGATATGACCTTGACAAATCGAAAATTTGACCTGGAAAGGTCAGGGCAAGGTCAAACAACGTGCAGCAGGATGACTCGACTGGCATGCATTTTTGAAGAAAATGTCCTGGTGAAGGTTCTGGTCATAGACAAGGTCAAAGTCACCAATCGATCGGGAGTATAAAATGCTACAACTCTTGCGTTGAACATTTTCTTCATAAATGCATGCTGGTCGAGTCATGCTGCTGTACGTTGTTTGACCATGCCGTGACCTTCCAAGGTCAAATTTTCGATTTGTCAAGGTCATATCTGGACGTAAAATTTTCCGCTCTCTCAGTTCCCGGGGTCAAAAATAGAGGTTCCCTTTTAAAAAAATCAATTTGACCTTGAAATGACCGAGAAGGTCATGGTCAAGATAAAAATAAAGGTCACCATTGAATTTCTTGTTGAAAGTTCCCTCAAGAATGACCTTGACCGCCCTGAAAAATATCTTACCTGAGGAAATATTCAGCCATCCCGGGACGTTTTGGACACCCTGTATATTAACGGGAGTCTTGAAAAGTTGCCTGAGGTAACTATTTTTAATTAAAATTTTTTTTTTCGTACTTTTTTTTACTGTGGGGTTTTGAGTATAGTTCAGAGGTATGATTTTTGATCCACACTTTTTTGGTTCGGTTTAATATCTATATTTTTTATTAAGGTCAGGTGTTAGTTATATGTGTTGTTTTCGGACAGTTTAATTTATTATTTTTAGTGAGCTCAAAACTAGCTCAGATCTACCATATAAGTTTTCTCGTACTTATTCCATATATTTTCCTTTGGTGTTTTTATGGTTTTCTTTAGTGTCTTTGGGAGCCCAAAAATAGCCCGAAATACGGATATGTTTACATTTAGGCTGGTTGCGTAATTTATTTTAAGGATAATTTTCGGGAGACGGGGGTTGCTCTTTGAAAATAAATTTGGCAGTTTTAGAGATTCCAAAAAAGCTCAAAATTCTGGAACTGCTGATTTTTTTAATTTTTCGAATTTTATGTAGTGAACGTCGCCACGAAATTCCATTTTTTTGAGAAAAATAAAAGAGCCAAAAATCGTTATTGGTGCCCCAAAAGTGCTAAAAAATGCCAAAAATTCTGATATGCTTACATTTAGTTTGAGTGCATATTTTTTTAAGTGTAGCTTTTAGGAGATAGGGTTTGTTTTTTGCGAAACAATTTTTTCATTTTTGAAGAGCTTTAAAAAGGCCCAAAATTCTGGCGCGGTTGATTTTTTAATTTTTCAAATTGTATGTAGTGGAGGTGCTGGCTGCTAGTATATCCACTCAAAAGTTCGGTTTTTGAGAAAAATAAAAGAGCCCGAAAATCGGCATCGGTGCACAAAAAAAAGCCCAAAAAAGTCCAAAATTATGGCATCAAGAAAATATTCATATTCCGTTGTGGAAGTGCTCGTGGAACGCACCTCTTGAATTCCTAAAATTTCTTGAATTTATTGAATTCTTGAATTTATTGAATTCTTGTACAATATTTGCATTATTTTTAAGTCCTTCAAATCCATTCAATTCTTGTAAAGTCCCTGAATTCTTTTTAATTGTTTGAAATATTTTAATTCCTTGGAATTGAGGGAAATCCACGAAATCTTATATATTCAGATCATTGAAGAAATTGCATGAATTCAGTGATTCTCACGAATTCAAAGAATTCACAAAATTCATAAAATTCCACCAAATCAATGAATTTGGATAATTCAGGTAATTCCACGAATGTTTGTTAAATAATAAAGCTGAGGTATCGAAAACGTATAAAATATATGGAAAAAGCAACCTGGAATTTAATTCTGTTAGCAAAAAGTCGACTTTTTCAATAAAAAGCAATTGTTCAAACAAATATTTAAATAATTGAAAATCACCTATAGATATTGAAAATTATTGCAAGAATAATACTTTTTATACAACGAAAAACAAAACGAAAATGCAGTGGTCAACATTTTCGGAGTTAGGGGTACTTTTCGAGGCAATCTGAAGGCTTGTTAAGGGTGGTAATCCCATTTGATTGAAGCAAATCCAAAAATCCCAAAAAGTCATTTTTCCTCATGTATTTTACCTGGGAAATTTCAAGTGCTCGGCAACGGTTACCATCAAAATTTCAAAAAAACTAAACCATGCAATTTCTATTTTCGGATTGACAACCGAATTGGAAATATTATTGACCTTCGCCAGGGAAACAAAATTTCTTACGCATTTTCGTACCACCCTATTTCACATGAAGGGCGTATACTAATAATGAGAAGCAACTTTTTTTACCTATGTCTTGCAAGAATAATTAGAGCACTGATATAATATTTAACTCTACGCATAGGAAGAACTTTGTGTCATTGTGGCTCAGTATTGAGCAATTTAAGATAACGTCTCTCTTTCAGGAAAAGTTGGCTTGGATTGATTGTTATCTTTTTTTATTTGCATGATCATAATCTGGCGACGTGTAACTGCGTCGCACTAGATAGCACCTTGTGGTTCCATAATTTTCCAAACATATTGTATCTCACAAATTCTACCTATTCAGGCATTGCATTCATTTTTTATCAAATTAATTTTATTGACCCAATTTGATCAAAAAAATGAGGTAACCCTAAGGTGCTAGGATAAAAATATTTTCATAAGGGACGTTTATAGAGAGTAAACATGTTTTTTTTTCATATCATTGTAGAGTGATTCGAATAAAGGCCATACAAAAACTAAAAAATAGCAGTAAGAGACGTGAGAGGTGGTATTTCAAAACCTCCCAAGCGCCATGTTTTTTCTCTTCTCAATGCTCTAAATCACTATTTGTTAATTTCACGTCGTATCTGCCACTCTTCGATAAGAAGTCGCGAATAAAAACCTTTCTTCGAAAATTAATTTTTTTTTGAACAGAGTAAAATAATTTCACTTACACTTAGAATTTTCACCAGCAGCTAGGGTTTCGTGTTGCAAAACCGCACAAAGTATTGAGAGAATCAAAAAAGTTAGTGTACCCATGTTGGTAGGAAGCTATGTAATCACTGAATGAAACTGATGGTGATGGAAAAAAATTCGACTTTTATAAGGAAACCTTGTTTGCGATTCTATTAAATTCAATGACTATTTGAACCACGTTAGAATCACGAGGTGCTGTCTAATGCCACGCTCATGTCAGGTTGCCCAATCAGAATCATGCAAATAAAAAAAAATGTAATTTACATTTCACAGACTGAGATTGTATGTTACGAAAAATTGTCATGTTTAGACAAAAAATTCAACTAGAGCGCTTATGAAACATTTTATACCAAACTTTCAGAAACGTTTGAAAGTTTTACTGTATGTAAGATTCAATTTGGAGCACTTTATATTTCTAAAATTTCAATTAAAAATATTGTTCTTTCGAAAAAATAGATAAAATTTTGAAAGACATAGTTGAATTTTCATTCCAAAAGATCAATTTCCAACCAAACCGATTAAGTTTATACCTGAAAAGAGGAATTTTGGAAAATATAGCTGAGTTAGTGTTAAAATAGTTACGTTCTCAAACGAAGACGTCAATTTCCAACTAAAATGATGAATCTTCAACAAAGAAGGAAAGAATTTCCAGCAAAGTCGTTTGCCCGTCTTTTAGATATGCAGTTGCATTTTCAAGCAAAAAAGGCGATTTCTTAACGAAAAAAATAATAGCTCATGGGTTTAAAAAAAGATTTTTATTTGTCAAAGAAAGTTAAATTCAACCAAAAAAGGCCAGTTTTCAACAAAATAGTTCAATACTCAACCAAAACAGATTAATTTTTTAATTTTTAGATTTGAGATTTCAATCTGCGATTTAATTAGAGCTATAAATCCGTTATTTGCACTGATTAATTAGTAACTTTCACTGATTTAGCACTAAAAAATAACTGATTAATGGATAGAATTCAGTCACAAATTGATGTTTGAAAAAAAATTTACTGATTCAAATTTATAGAGAAACAAGCAGTTGCATTTTTAACTAAAATATATGAAATTTCCACGAAAAAAAAAGATAAATTTTTGAACCAAAAAGACGAATTTTCTACAAGCCGGTCGAATATTTTATCGAGGGATATGAAATTTTACGACAATGTTAATTGCTAACCAAATAGTTGAACTTTTATCCAAAGAGATACGGTTAATACATCAATTTTCTACAAAAATCAAACAAATTTTTAGAAACAATTTAAATTCTCGACCAAAGAGATAAATTTTCAACATAAGATGAATTTTTAACTCGAACAGTTAAATTTTCAGTCACAAAATAACTTTAAAACCGAAAAACAGCTTTTGAACAAAATAGTTAGATTTTCAACCAAAAATATAAACTATAATCTTATATGCTAAATCTTCAAGTAAGATAATTAAATTTTTTTAGTAAAAAAAATGTTTCACAACATAAAATTCACAACATAAAATGTCTACCAAATCATTGAATTTTCAAGTAAAAAATACGAATTTTTTACAGAGTAGTTGAATTTTCAGAAATGAAGATCTTTTTCACCCAAATAATTGTATTTTTGCCCCCCCCCCCCAAAAAAAAAGTTTTTTTTTTACCAAAACTGATAACATTCTAATATGTTTAACAAAATAAATGAATTTTTAACCGAAAAATATGAATGCTCAACCAAAAATATAATAATTAATTTTTAACCAGAAAAAACTGAAGTTTTGGCAAAAACTAGTTGCATTTTCTTATTGGGTTTTATTAATTTAGATGAATGTATTTTTTGCGGTATAAGATAAATAATGATCATTAAGGCCTATTCCGCTTCTTTTGATGTTAAAAAAAAAATTTTATTATAAAAAAATTCTTGCCGAAGTTTTTCAACCTGTAATTTCAGGTCCCTTTCAAGGCTTATTCTAAATTATAGAAAGAAAAGAAAAACCGCTGAAGACTATGTTGAGTTTTTGAGTAACTTTGAATTTTTTTTTCTTCTCTTGTAAAAATTGTTAACAGTTTAAAACAAAGTGAAAATTGTAAAAAATTGATAACGTATCATTTACGGTATGTATATACCATTAAGCCATTTCCCTTTCAGGGTAGGCGTCACACTACCCGATTCGGGTAGTGTTTCTATGTGGATAGTTTCTTGTAGTAAATAACTACAAGTGTGGGTTCACCACACCCACGATGTGCCAACAGCACTCAGTAGTCTCGAATTGGTCACCCATCCAAGTACTAACCGCGCCCAACGCTGCTTAACTTCAGTGATCTGACGAGAACTGGTTTTTTCAGCGTGGTATGGCTGTTGGCCATAGAACCATATAACCATATAACCTTGAAAAATCTCATAGGAAAAATTCCTTGAGATTATGCAATTATTAAACTACATTTCGATTATTTTTTGATAACCTAGCAACATTTCAGGCCCTGTAAAGGTCTTGATACAGGATTTAATATTTATATTAATTTATATTACATTATATTAATGTTTAGTATTAATACAATTTCAATGATAAAACGATTACTTTGGACAAATCATTTTTGAAGAACTAGAAGAAATCTGCCACAGCCCAGGTTTGAACCTGAACATTTGATATAACAAGTATCGAATTATATGCTGAATCATCAACTAAAATTATAAAATTTGTAGTAAAAAAAAGTAACATTTAACCAAAACAAAAAAATAATACAAAATATAATATATAATATAATATATATATATATATATATATATAT
>CAKNYM010048852.1:90533-117399 GCA_932195095.1 Andricus curvator
GTGATTGTGAATTCTCTTTTGTTAAAGCTTCTTCGGCTTTAACGAAAACATTCTCATCACGTATCTTGTACTTCGGACTCGATTTTTTCCAAAGTGCAAACCTTACTACGTTATGCAACACTATTATATCAAATGTATATTACATTTATTTCTGTCCCTCGGCCTGGGATTGCTTATTTAGATATTGCAGAATGAAATACAATTTTTATTTTTCCTGATTACTTTAATATTTGGACTTTATTTTGTATTAATTTTTATTCTCAGCTACCCTGAAAAATGTATCATTGCAATAAATTTATATTATTATGACTCATAATATTTGCATAAGTATTGAAAAAGAAATATTCTCATTGCCTTGTTTTCATGATTAGAAAAAAAGTGCGCATTGTAGCTTATGTTATTGTAGCTTGTGTCGTTTTTCCAAAAAGCTAATTTTTTTTTAAATGTATTTTTATAACCAAATTTTATTTAAAAAATGTTGATCTTTTCTGGTTAAACAACTTTCATCTTCTCATTTTTTTTTCGTCTCTTGCATAGTTTGAAAACTAATAATTGAGAGTTATGACAAAAAACGTTTAAAAATGATAACAGTTGGAATTCAAAACGTGGAATTTTTAAAAAAAATTATCATTCTGGTTTGGTGCAGGGACTTTTTGAAAAATCATTATAATATAGATCTGAAATAATGAATTTTGCAAAAGATAAAATTTTTCGACTTTATTTGACAATTGTGATGTGGAACAGGAACTTTTCGTACAAAAATTTGAATTCTAATCCAAAACAAGGAATTTTCAGGAAAGAATTATAATTCTGATCTGAAACAAAAGAAATTTCCAAAAAAATTATTATTCTTATTTGGAAAATATAATTGCTTGATAATTGTTTAAGAGGCATAGTTTAAGAAATCGTAAAGATTTAAAAACAAATTCTTTTTTCAAATTTAAGATAAGAGTTTAAATATTTATAGAGGAATCTTAATTTTTGAGATTTTTATGTTTTTGGCATATTTTGGAAAGAAAATAATAAAATTGTTCAGTCAGTAAAAGTATATTATTTTGTTAGAGTTTATAATATATATATAAATTTAAAATTTGTACAAAAATGTGAATAGTGATAAATAGATAAGTTTAATAAAAGAAGGCGATTGTGTAAGATTTTCAGCTTCATTTGAACAATTAGAAGCTGATTGCGATACTTTTAAAAAGACTACGTGTCCTCCAGCTAGGTTTTTCGTCAAGTTATTTTTCTTCGAAATGATGACATTGAATCATTTACACTATCAATGTGTTTTATCTCGCTTTATTCAGGTGTCGTCTCTAGATTCGCCGAAAATATTTGCTTAATTTTCAATGAATTTTAATTAGCAGCAACTCATTGTATTCCGTAATTTATTCCTAACATATAATTCTTTATAATTATATTTGATATTATTCAGGAGATTGTGATTACATTAAATTAAATTCTAACTTGTCAAATGAATATTTAAGAAGAACTTCACTACTTGCCACATGAAAATTTTTCTATAAAAACGTTACAGATATAACAGAATCGATCAGGAAACAAAACAATCCATTTTTAATTATAATTGAATGAAAAGTTTGATTTTTGACTTATGTGGAAGGAAACACATATGTTTAAAGGCTTTCAAATTGAAAATAACTTTATTGAACACGAGTTGAGAACCATGTTTCTAATTTTTCTTAAACTAAATTTAATTTTAGGGATAAGGATTTTTAAAATAAGTTTAGAAATCTTAAAAAAGTAATTTCAATTCCTGAAATAAAGTTCCTTCTTAAAAAAGACTCTGTTCCCATGATTTAAAATTGGTCATGGACAGTCCAGCTTTTCAGGACGATTTTGAAACCTATTCATTAAATATAATTGATAAATATCTCAATCCTCATCGAATGAAATTCAAGCGTGATGGTATGGAAATTTTGATTTTTGTCAACTGACAAATTATGTAGCAGGAACGTTATGTAATTGATCGCAATCTTTCAGGTGCAACATGCGCGAAGGGGAACAAATCGAAATTTTATTTGAAAGGAGTATTATAGAATAGTTTGTTATTATACATTATTTCGTCGAATTTAGTTTCGTCATGCTTGTAAATAGACTATGTCACATCCATCAAGGTAACGTATTTACAAGTAATTTTCCTGAAAAATGATGAAATGGGAATTATTTACACGCACAATCTAGTTTATCGCGTTTTATTTGCGCCTCGATTCCAGGTTCGGCGGAAATATTTGTTCAGTTTTCAATAAATTACGGAAATTTACATAAAATAAAAGAGAACGTCAAAATGTTTTTTCAAAATCTTTTGATTTCGAATTCTATATATTTATACTAAGACAGTAGTTTGTGAAATTTTAAACCTAAGCCCCCTTCTTACATAAGATTTGATATCTTTTTACTCAATATATCAAAAATATATCAATTATTTCCACTTTAAAGAAAGTTTCAAACAAAATTTAGGGAATTCAAATGATTTTAAATGATTTTAAGGCATTTCAAGGCATTTTTAAGTACTAGAAAGTATTCCGAAGAATTTCAAAAATATAAATAAATGAAATTGAATAATTAAATATTAAATAAATTCAATCTTTAGTCTTTTTTGTTTGGAAATTCAAATATTAGGTTGACAATGATTTTATTTTGGTTGAGGATTCAACTCTTCTGTTGAAAATTCGAATTTTTTGGTTGAAACGCAACTACCTGGTTTAAAGTTGAACCACTTTTTAGAAAATTATTACCATTGATGCATTATTTTAGGTGGAAACTTATCTATTTTTTTAGAAAATTCGTCTCTCCGATCGCGCGCGGCTTGCTTCACTCGCAAGTTTGAGCGCGCCCCAGGCTCGCGTCTGTCGGATCTCGCGCTTTGCGCTCTATAATAGGTTACCTCGCGCTTTGCGCTCGGTTACTTATTCTTTGCACTTGCAATGCTTGAATCTAACTTTATCAAAAACATCTCTTCCAGATCCCAGTATTTGGGCAATCTTCATATTCTGAATTTTCTATGTAATTAAGTGTGTATAGTTAAAGATTAAATTGCTCAAATCTCTGTAGGCTTCGATGTAGGGGAGTCGTCATGGTTCGGCCACTTTTCGACTTTTGCCCATAACTTTCCTTTAAGAAATAATTTAGGAAATTTAAGCATACGGTTAAAAAGATGTGATGATTACAAAACTTTTTCTAGCAGACATAAATTAATACGACACAAGAGCAAAAAGTCATGGGCATTTAAAAATTAAAAAAAAGTCGTCATGGTTGGGCCTTTGTAGTCATGGTTGGGCCACCTCTGAAAATCGGCAAAATATATTCTGAAATGTATTATTCAATATTTCATAATTATAACATAAAATAATGCAGAAAAAATTAGTCTGATTCACAGTTTTAACAAATGAAATAACTCTTTGTGAGTTTCGCGCACTTCAAATGCACTTTTCTCTTACATTCAATGCATGCAACGGAGTTGTTGCGGTTCAAGTGCAAAGTCCGCTTATTGTGAGAAGACCTGAAAAAAGCCACAAAATGCATTTAGTGATGCTGTTGCCGTCATTATAAACAAAAATTACGGTGGCCCAATCATGACTACACTAATGGCTCAGCCATGGCGACAAGCACCAAAAACACATCGCGTCACACTACAACCAAACTAGTTAGAGAATTGAATATCCCTCTTGGGATTTTGTCAAATCGGATGCAATAGGCTCCAAAACACTTTCCACAATCACGCTCCAAAATAAACAAGGTTATGCAAAGTTTTCTCTCATCGAGGAAAAGTATTTCCACGCTCAATAATAGATCGCGCGAGTGTTTTTATATGAAAAGTTGAAAAGCCCCAACCATGACGATGGCCCAACCATGACGACTCTCCCCTACATATGCTTAAAATAGGATTTTCGTTTTCATATTATTTTTTATGGATAAAACAAAAATACCTACAAGTCTTCTTTTAGACTTTTTGCGTATCTCACGCCTTTTGACGTAATATGGAAATTTACGATTTTTGCCTAAAAATTAATGAAAACGAGGATTTCTGTCAAAAATGGTTCAAAAAAATGTTGTAGGAATTTTTAAACCCTAAAATTCCTCAAAAAGCTTTTCCCCATATTTCGCGTCGTTTGGATCAAAATTTGAATTTTCGATTTTGTTTATAATATTATCGATGAATAAAACCAAAATCACAAGTCCTAGCAAAAAGTTATTCAAATAAATTTTGCAGGAATTTGTAAAAGCTGCAACTACTTTTTGAATTTTTTTCGTATCTCACGCCGTTCGGTTCGAAATTTTGATTTTCTGCCTAGTACTTTCGATAAATCGAACCAAAACGACAAGTCCTATCAAAAAATGGTTAGGAAAAATTTTGTAGGACTTTTCAAAAGATATAATTTCTCTTCAAGTCTTTTTCTCGTAATTTGCGTTGTTTGGTTGAAAATTTGAATTTTGTATTTTCCCATAGTATTTTCAATAAACTTCCCTGTTATCTTTATGCATGGAACAGTCAGTCGTGAAAAAGATCATTACAAAAAGAGTGACTGGCCACCAAAAAAATTGTTTGAAATAGGAGAAGAAAATGTTGTCAATATTACCCTGGTGCAGACCGATAATATTATTTTGCGAGGGTTCTTTACACTTGAAATCCCAGACTGAGTGACGCAAAAATCAAAGAAGGTAACATGAGTTTTGTTCCGTTTACAAAATTAAAGGTATTCAAACGGACTTTTATGCTTTGATGATTTACAGGTGTGTTTATTGGACCACAAATTCAAACAATTATTCTCAATAGAAATTTCTCGGGCAAACTGAGTCATGCGAAAGAGAAGGAATGGACGAGTTTCATTTCACTGTGTGACAACTTTTTGGGGGACAAAAGAAGTGTCAACTACGTTGAAATATTCAATGAATTTCTGAAAGCCTACGGAGAAGTGGGATGCAGGATGTCTATAAAAGTACATTTTCTGTATTCTCATATGCAATTTTTCCCAGAAAATCTTGATTAATTCAGCGATGAACTGGGTGAACGATTTCACCAAGAGATATCAGCATTCAAAATGTGTTTTGAAGAAAAAAGCCATATCGGAATGTTGGCTAATTACTGCTGGTCGCTCAAACGTAAAACAGACGATTCGCCTTACAAACAGTTGGTTCTCACGCTTCGCGCTCGACGATATATTTATCTCGCGCTTCGCGCTTGGTCTTTGTATTTCACCCTAATTTGAGCACAGATAATTCAAAATTATAGGTCAAAGCATCGACAACTGTATTTTGGTAATTGTGAATTCTCATTTGTTAAAGTTCCTTCGGCCTTAACGAACACATTCTCTTAACGTATCTCATGCTTCGCACTCGATTTTGTCCAAAATGGGAACTTTTCTACATTATGTTCAACACTTGTATATCAAATGTATATTACATTTATTCATGTACCTCGGCCTGAGATTGCTTATTCAGAACTTGCACAATAAAGCACAAATTTTAGTTATCATGATTACTTTGATCTTTATTCTTTACTTTGCATTATATTTTATTCTCAGCTACCTATCGTGGGTGTGGTGAGCCCACACTTGTAGTTATTTACTACAAGTTATCAACCTAGAAACACTATCCGAATCGGGTAGTGTCACGCCTACCCCGAAAGGGAAATGGCTTAATGGTATACCTTGAAAAATGTATCCTTCCAATAAATTTATATTTTTGCTATTGAAAATATCCATTGTTAACAACACATACATATTTTCATTGTCTTCTTAATATAATTTAAAAAAGCAGTCAAAAGAAATTTTGTGGAACCTTTGAAAACTGATAATTTTGCTCTCTTCTCTATTTATTGTATCTTGTGTGGTTCCGTGGGAAAGTTGAATTAGTACGTTTCTCAGTTTGAATTTCAACGGCTAAAACCTTAAATATTCGCAGTAAAAGGCTGGCTGGCAAAATTTACCTGTATTTTTGGACCACAAATCAACATACAGACGGACAGGAAGACAGACATGTTCATTAAAACTACTTTTTCTGACTCAGGGGGTCCCAAAACGTCAGGAATTGAAGAAAACTGAATACGTCTAAATGGTGAAAATGTAAAAATTCAAATTTTCTTGCAAACGATGGGTGCTGCTGAAAAATGGTAACAGATAATTTTGTACGTTCATTTGAGACGAGAAATTTTGTTGTTGCCTATTTCATCGTCTTTTGCGTTGCTTAGCATTAAATTTGAATTTTAGATTTTTTTATGACATTTTCTACGTTTCAAACAAAATCTATTCATGTTATTGATAAATAGTTGTAAGCAGTTTTGTAGAACTTTGAAATAAATAATTGTGGTCTCTTGTCTTTTTACTGTATGTTGCGTATTTTCGTAAGAAATATGAATTATTACGTTTTTCAGTTTGATTTTCCAAGGCTGAAACCATGAATATTGGCAGTAGAAGGCTGGCTAACGAACTTGCCCTGTATTTTCGGACCACAAACCAGTTTGCAAAAGGAAATTCAAATCAGAAAATTACTTCGAATGTTATCACGTCGTCAGACTACAGACAGACACACCGACAAACATGTTCGTCAAAGCTATTTTTTCTGGCTCAGGGGGTCTCAAAACGTCGAGAATTGAAGAACACTGGATAGTTTCAAAATCACATAAATCTAAAACATTCCATCTGAATTATGAGAATGTAAAAAGCTTTGACTTCTACATGAAATTGTCATCAATTTCCGGCGCAAGGCAAAAGTCTTCAGTGCTACTTTTCTGGCAAGCAATCTTGACATCGGAGACATTGGAGTCGAAAATGAATACTGACAACACTGATTGTACGATGAGAGCGAATTTATGTTCTCTTGAAAAAATTCGACAATTTAAGAAAAAAAAGTTGCGATTTTCAGATTAAGTAGACATCAACTCCGAATTTTTTGATCCAACTGACGAAACAAAACATATATTTCGCATGATCTCTTTTGGCCCTTCGCAAAACCGCCTTAAATTTGAGAATCAGTTGAAAAATTGCGAAGGTACTGATTAGCTTGTGCGCTGAGTGAACTAAAAACGATTTTTTTAAGTGAATTGAAAATTTGAGGTTGCAAGAAAATTTGTAGAACGCGGTTGTTTGTTGTACTCTACCAGACCTACAACATACACTAGGTCACTTGAGAAGTTCAAAATCGCTGTAGCACCGTGATTATTAGAACTAATCCGCTCATTTCTATTTATTCCGTCCAAATAACGTTGAAATTTCAACGAGCACAGATGGGCTCGTGCACAGTTGCTCCGTGCATAGTTGTCCGTCGCTCCCTGCGATTTAAAGGTATCGGAACCCTGAAGCAACTGATTGAGAAATTTATAGGGAGGATCTTAGAAGTTTGCTGGGATCTATAACGAGCAGTATCAAGTCTATCGAACAAGTATCATTTTCTGTCGAAATCCTGCAAAAAGGTAGGAACAAAGCGTACAAGGACAATTTTTCTTCGTATTAAAAAAACATACACGGATGCACCCTGTTTGAATCTTAGTCTTAAGCACCTAAAAAAGGATACTCGATGCCTTTTTAATGAGGGTAAAAAGAATGGGAATTGGGACTGGTACAGGGCAGCCTCTAAAAGATATAGTGAGATGCAAAATGCCGTAAGGAATGTCTGATTCAGCTAAACTCCAGAGAACCTTGAAGAGTAACTCCTGATCAGTTCATCATGTCAACTGAAGGCATTAATATTACCTTCCAGCGAAACTTTCAGACCCAGAATGGATGATTGGAAAGTAGCCAATCATATTGTTACTCATTCAAAAACTAGATTGATAGTTAAACAACTGAAACCATTTTTAACTGCAGAAGATGGTAAAATATTCCATGCATTAATTCCAGAAGGATTACAGTCGTGGGTGGGTCCATTGTGCGGCATATTTTGAACATGCTTGGCAATGGAATACAGTACGGTAGCATGAAGAAAAGATAAGGTAATCTTCATTTAAAAGTCTGGTGAGGATACCTACTACGGAGCAAACTCCTGTAGGCCGATCAGCTTGACCTCGTTCATGTTGCAAACACTAGAAAAATCAGTGAACCTTTACATGAAATAGGAAATCCTAACCGAAAAACCTCTCCATAGGAATCAAATTACCTCTGAAAAAGACAGATATACCGTAGACTTACAAATTAGTCGTATGTTTAGGATTTAGTTTGAATTTTTGTGATGTTTTACTTTACGATATGCGGGCCTTTCAGAACCGAATCTAAATAAATGTAAATAATAATTATTACCCGATAGATTGTAATTCACAGTTCTGAAAGGCTCCAATATTATTTTGTTTTAATTAATTTTAGTGATTGAGCATTTTTTTTCTGTATTATCAAAAACCATTCCCTTATGTAATGTACTAATTTCGCCGATTATAAATGTTTCTGCGTTAACAAAATATTATAAATGTTAGTTTCACTATTTTTATTTTTAAATAAAAAATTTCGTTAAATGTAATAAAATGGCACGAGACGCTCGAGGTTGGAAAAAGGCAGCACGGAGTTCAGTGTCCCCACCACTCCGTTGGGAATCTGTCGCGAGAGTCAGGGCCAATCAGCGGGCCACCAGCCGCTCCCTTTTTCGCTCGAGCTGCCGCGCCTCTAGCATATAAATACCGAAGCTCTGTGTGAGATCGTCACTCGTGCTCTGGCACTTACTGGGATTTGTTACTTGCTAGTGACTAGTCTCTCCCTTGCGAACGGCGATCTGTACCTACAGAGTTCTCTCTCTTGTAGTAGTTATTTTTAAGCCAATAAATCAACTTCAAATCAGTACTCTACTTTTCCTCCTCTCACCTTCCTCCACAGTTCCTCTCTTTCCGGTAACTCTGGGTTTACCTTTTGAGGTCTCCAGGTCACCTTTCTTTCTCTCTCTCTCTCTTTCTTTTGTGATTCTGGGTTCACCCTTCTTGGTCTCGGAATCTCTCTTACTCTTCCTTTCAGTGATTCTGGTTTTACCCGTCGTGGTCTCAAAATCTCTCTTTCTCTCTCTCCCCTTCTACCTGTGATTCTTGGTTTACCCTCCGTGGTCTCGGAATCTCCCTAATTCTCTCTCGCTCTCCCTCTTCTCTGTGATTTTGGGTTTACCCTCCGTGGTGTCGAAATCACACACTCTTTCTCTCTCTCTTCTTCTTCTCTGTGATTCAGGGTTTACCCTTCGTGGTCTCGGAATCATAACTCTCTCTCTTTTCCTCCTTCGGCGATTGAGGGTTCACTCCTCAGGTCTCGCAATCGCTCTCTCTCTCTGTCTCTAATCGCGGGTTTACCTACGAGATCCTGCGATCTCTCTCCCTCTACCCCACTTTCCTATGCCTTTTTGCCATCTTCCTCTTTCATGACGACGAAACTTCGTCCCTAAAAAAAAAGGTCCGCAGTTGCGGGCTCAACGCGGGAAAGCGGCCCTCCGTCTCACATACGTGAGTGGCACCCATCCTCAACACTTCGGCTCGTGGCAGTCGGTCTCATAACAGTCCAGGCTACTCAACGATCTCCGAGCGGGCCCTGCCTCCAACCAGGCATCGGGGATCGGACTTGAAATGCTCGCAACACGCGTCCTCTTCCTTTTAATTGCCCCCCCCCACTCAGCTCATTCTTCTACCAACCAACAACAAAGGGGACTTACATCAAATGTTTCAAAACCTATTTAAATAGTCTCTCAACATTAAGGGGTAACACCACTCTAGGATTTTCAAAAAATCGATTTTTTTTAGCTTAAAATGCACTTTAGGGGCCTAAAAACAATGTGCACTTGGTCCCATTGCAAACAAAAAATGTTACAGGTCGAAATCTTGATTTCACCAAAGCGCCTCGAAGCGTGTATTGAGCGCTCCAGCGGCGCACTCGGATCCAACGCTTTTATATTTCTTTTACCTGTCGAAATGGTAAGTGGGAGGTCATTAGGGTTCCTTAGGTGTCAACTAGGGTGTGCTGATTTGTATTTAAAATAGTATAGGTGTGTCTGTGAATCAGTAAACGCTGCTGAGATTCCATGGATTTTTCTGTTAGTAAAACTTAAAACGCGTTTTTCTCGAAACCACATTTTTCGAACTGGGCGGACAGATTACTCGAACATTAGCGAACGGATTGACTTCAAATTTGGATAGTAGATTCATAATCATATTCTTCAAGGTCCTATGTAGCCGTTTTTTGATTGGACGTAAACTTTTGATTTTATAAACAATTTTCAGCCTTTTTTTTGCGACAAATCGATTTCTTTTTTCAAAGTCATGCCATTTTTACAAAATTTGATTTAAACAAAAACCCCTACGTAGTACCTTAGCCAATGGTATATAGATTGAGAATTTTTTTGTTTTTTATTCCAGGTCTCATACTTTTCATGTAATACGTCCGCCCGTGGAGACGTTTTAAAAAAAGGCATTTCGCGAAATCAGCTGCATCGGTGCCACTTTGTATAAAATTGTTAATAAAAAAATGATTTTCCATACTTTAATATATGCTTAAACACCCCTTCTTTAAAAAGAAATCCTCTTCCCTCTTTAATATTCTCAAAAATAATTCACAAAGCTTTTGTTTTCGGCTTCTAGAGTGGTGTTACCCCTAATGGATCAATTTTTAACCGGAGAAACAATTCGTCAACTAACATGATGTATTTTCTATTAAAAACATAGATTTTCAGTAAATAAGTTAGATTTTTACCCAAATCTAGAAAGAAAAATATATTCATCCGAAATGTTGAATTTCCAAGCCAAAATGACGAATTTTCTGCAAAACGGTTGAATTTTCCACATCATAGTACAATTTTCAATTAAAAAAGTCTAATTTTCGAGAAAACATTTGAATTTGCAACCAGGAAAGATGACTTTTCAGCAAAATTGTTGAATATTTAACAAAGTCAATAAATCTTCAACAAAATAATTTGGTAAATAAATTACTATTTTTAAAATAATTTCTAGACTATAAAATAATAGTTTAAATAAATATTGAAGTACATTTTTAATACCTTATAAATATTAGCTTAGAAAGCAAGAAATTTTGCTTAAAAAACGTATATAATTTTCTACTGATGAATATGTTATTTGCAATTAAACAAATAGTATCAAACAAATAATTTCTTCAATTCAAAGAAGAAGAAAAACGTGATTTGGAATCAAACAAATTTTTTCTTCTTTTGAATGTACTTTCAGTTGAGAAATATGTTATTCAGGCCGAATTATAGGCCTGACAAATAAAACTCTGATAAGAAAAAAATAGTTTTCATACGCATGTTTTCTATTGACGATTAATAAACATTAAATAGAGATAAGTAATGAGAATTCATGTATTTTG
Organism: Andricus curvator; assembly: GCA_932195095.1. NCBI lineage: Eukaryota > Metazoa > Arthropoda > Insecta > Hymenoptera > Cynipidae > Andricus > Andricus curvator. Next base: position 101,828 of record CAKNYM010048852.1, read on the forward strand.
TTAAGAATTCTTCTTTTTTGGGACAAAATTATCTCTTCTTAATTAAAAATTCATTCTTTGGTTAAAAATTTAAATATTTTGTTAAAAAACCGCTTTTTTGTTGTTAAAAATGTATCTTTCTTTGTTGAAAATTCATGCCTTTTGGTCAAAATTCGTCTCATTTAGTGAATAATACTCTTCTTGGATGCAAAATTCATCTTTTTAATCAAAAATGCAACTATAAGGTTAAAAATTTATTTTATCGTGTTGAAGATTTATCATAGTAGTTAAAACTTTTTTTTGTTACTTAAAAATTCACCAATTTTCCGAAAAATTCTTTAGCTTTTGTTTGCAAGTTAATCCTTTTAACTGAGAATGTAACTTTTCCATTTTGGTTAAAAACTTTTTTTTGTAGAATTGTATTTTTGTATTTGGTTGGAAATTCGACTATCTTATAGAAAATTAATCTTATTGGTTCAAAATCCACCTTTTTGTTCGAAAATACATTCTTTTGGTTTTTTCCAGTGTTTAATTAGGGAGATTTAATACTTTATTAATGTCAACAAACATAATTGTTCAAAGAATGTCTTATTATTTTTAGTAATATTAGCTATGAATAATGCTAGAAATTACGTTTTTTTCAGAAATTTTCAACGTTTTGATCATATTTCACTTGGAGTGAGTTAATATTTGATTAAATATAGCAAAAATAATTGTTGAAGCAAATTATTATTGTCTATAGCTATCTTCTTCTATATTAATACCAGATAGTTGCGGTTTTTTCTGAATTTTTTATCTTTTGTCCATTTTCGAATTAGAGTGAATTAATAATTAATTCGAGCTGATTAAAATAGTTTTTTAAACAATTTATTATTGTTTATAACTATTTTCTCTTAGATAAGTGCTACAAAGTTGCGGTTTATTCTGAGGTGTTTAACTTTGCTCTATGTTTTTAGTTATGAACACATGATAAATAAACATTAGAGAGAAACATATTTCAAACAATCTATTTCTTTTTCCTGAATATATTTTGCTGGAGGCAGGCTGATATCAATATATTTTCAATTTTATATTTTTCTTTCACGCTTTGCAATGAACATTTTTGTTGTTATCTAAAACAAAGCTTGTACAAGTCATTTACACTCCTAGTTCTCTCACCTACTCGTAATTATTCTATTTTTTGTTTTTGTCTCTTGTGTAAGATAACTTTTTTGTTTAAATCAATTTCTTTAAAAATTGGGAGAAGAGAAAAAATTATTCACTTGAAAAAGTAAAATGCTGTTTAAAAAATGATCCTTGTTGAGGTTCACATATTATTTGTTCATAAATAAGAAGTCAAAGCAAAAGTAAAGATTTCAGAAAAAAGCAACATTATAGCATTACTCATACGAGAATATACTTATAAAAAATAATTAATTGTTTGAATAGGCATGTTTGTTAACTTGAATTAATTATTACCTCACTAAGTGAATAGTGGACCAAAAGTTTAAGAGTTCAGAAAAAACCGTCACTTTTCAGCACTTATCTAAGAGGAGATATTTATAAACAATTATGAATTGTTGAAACAACTACGTTTGTTAACTTGCATTATTTATCACCTTGATAAGTAAAAAGTGGGTAAAAAGTTAAACATTTCAGCAGAAACCGCAACAATATTGGATTAATAAGGAAGAAGATAGTTATAAACAATAATAATTTGTTTAAGTGATTATTTTGGCTACACTAAATGAATTATTAACTCACCCTGTGTGAAAAGTAGACAAATAATCGTAAATTTCAGAAGAAACCGCAACTTTCTAGCATTATTCAAATCTAATCTTAATAATAATAATAAATTGTTTGAACAAATAATTTTGCAAACTTGTATTAACTATTTAACTCAGTTTGAGTGAAAAGTGAACAACAAGTTGAAAATTTCAGAAAAAACTGCAATTTTCTAGCATTGTTCTAAGAGAATATTATTAACAATAATGATAAATTCTTTAGACAATTATGCTTGGTAGCAATAATGTTATGGACTATTACGTCTCTGTGATCGAAAATTTGACATTAATTGTTCAAACAATTCATTTTAACATCTAATTATTAGTATAAATTAGTATTTTATGTATTAGAAACAACTTGCATTCAAAACATTGATTTTCTAAAAAAATAACGAGGTTTCAATACTTTAGTCAATCCTGTGATATTTAGACATTTTTCAAAAAATACATAAAACTTATTCGTTCAATGGCGAGCCACTCCAAAGTGTTCTTTGAGCTGAAAACTAACAAAAAAGTGTTTAAAATATACATTTTTTGAGAATCATGAAAAGTGTCTATAATTTCTAACTTCTGTAACATTTATTGTTTTTCAAAAAATAGATAAGAGTTTCCACTAATATTGTTGACTTGTTTTCCATTCTGCCTATTTAAAAAAAATTTATTACAGTTTGCCGTCAAAACCTTGGATGTTGCATTCCTTGATAGAAAAATTTTACGAACATTTTTTGAAACATTAGTTCCAATTATGACACCGCAAGTAGTGAATTATCTTTTTGAGAATCATGGAAAGTACCAATCATTTGTAACTTCTGTGACATTTATTGATTTCTTTAAATAGATAACAAGTTCTCGCCAAAATAAAACCTTGCCTGTTACATTCCTTGACAGAAAAACTAGCTCTAAAATTTTTGAAAAAAAAATTCCAAACATGCCCCCAGAAGTAGTAAATTATTATTTTTTTAATCATGAAAAGTGTCAATAATTTTTTAAAACATGCGACCGGGAGTGAAACAGTGTTTTTTGAAAGCAAGGAGAAGTTTCACTAGTTGAAAATTCAACTACTTCGATAGAAAATTGAACTGTTGGGTTGGAAATTAACTTTTCTCTTAAGTATTCATATTTTCGGGATGAGAATTCAACTGCATTGTAGAAAATTCGTATTTTATGCTCTTAACTTGAACAATTTGTTTGGAAACTTTATTTCTTTTGGTAGGGTTTTTTTTAATCATCTTTTTTGGTTAAAAATTCAACTGTTTGGTGGAAAATCAGAAATTCATATTTTTTGGTTTGAAAATTTATCATTTTTTCAGTGACAATCGAACAATTTGGTTGGAAATTCATGCATTTCGTGGAAAATTCATTTTTTTCCTGGTAGAAAATAATTCTTCTTGTTTGGAAATTCATCTTTTTGTTTAAAAATTGAACTACTTGGTTAAAAGTTCAATTCCCCTGTTAAGCCTTTTTTTGTATCACATTTATTATACTTTTAAGATTCGCAAATTTTTTATTACAACTCTTTAAAATTGTAGAAATTCGAATTTGATGTCCCTAAAATTGGAAAGTTTTTATTTTGAAAATCTACAATAACAAATTATGCAAGATTTAAGTTTCGGAATTAAAAATTCTGTAATTCTGATGACACATATTCACCATTTTTTAAATTTGTAGATTCAAAATTGAAAAGTCTTGTCTTTTGATCTTTGAAATCAGCAAAATTTAATAATTTTTATTGACACGCCTTTAAAATACAAAAATTTTTGATTGTAAATCTACAAAATTGTACAATGAAAAAAAATACTCAAAAGTACATTATTTTCAATTGCACAGGTATAAACATTCAACATTAAGGAATCCACCATTGCAAATCTTAAAGATGACCTATTTTAAGAAGCTCTTCAAAATTTCGTGATAATAATCTACATATAAACATTCTAAATTAAAAAAGTGGCTGACTAAAATTAAATTTGCATGAAAGCCGATGTAGCTATTTTAATATTTATTTTAATTCAGAATTATTATTCATTATATTTTATAGTACTTTAAATTTGAGCATCTATTTTGATTTGACAGTTAAACAAATAAAATAAGGAACGTGTCATAAGCGCGCGTAGCACGCTATCTTTGCTAGTAAAGGATAATGGTTGAAAATTGAAGTTAAATCAAAATACATTTTGGTTACATGGATATTTTATGTGGTTAGTTTGTTCAAAATATTACGTAACAGTATTAACTTACACCCCTCACCAACTTTGTAGCCTATCGTAACATTTTCCGACCCCCCCCCCCAAAAAAAAAAAACTGTCACCTAACAATCGAAGGATGATAAGGCAAAGAAATGGATCCTTGGATCCCGCCTGTGCGGTTGTTCGGATGGGTGATGATAAAATTCCGCCTGAATTGAATAGACTTCCTTTAAAATTAACTCAAATAACTGAAATTCAACCTGAATCAACGAGAATTGCTAAAAAATTTTAATTTTTAAATTCAAATTGAACTTTATGTTGTTAACCACCAAGGGTCCTCAATCAAGTCAACACTACCGTTCCTGAATAATTTACTTAAAACTTAACAAGGGGGTTTCTGCTATAGCTGATTCCGAATCAAAAATACAAATTCGAAAATTCAAAATGATGGAACCAAAACCTTTGACCATAATGGCGGATCGTCAACTCAGAAAGTGATTAGACTTGCATAAAACTTGATCGGCCTCCCCAACACCGTCATCATTACTTCTATCCTCTGAGGTATAGGAAATGGAATACTAGGCGATTATTGAGTGATTCGCTCGTGTAATCCGAGGATACGGAGCGATCTAAAAATGAGTGCCTTTTGATTTCTACCCGCAAGTCAAAAATACGACACTACAAATATTAATCATTAAAATAAAAAACAGTGTAATTTTTTAAAGGTTTATATATGTTTATTTGACACATGAACTCTACATCAAACAACTAAAAAGGTGATAAATTACACAAATACGATTTGAACACATCAAATCGCCCGAATGAAGTATAGTTCGGATAAAGTACCGGTCTCTTTCACGAATTCCTAAAATGTGATTCAAATAGCCTTCATTCTCGTAACTTTCATGAATATCCATTATGTACGTCGGACTGCGAAATGAATATTCAATAAATACCTCCACAATGAAAGACATTTGAGTCCTATTTCAAAGATTCGTAAAAGTGGCAGTTGACTACAGAAGCGCTTTACTTCATTGCACGGCAGAAGTGTGAGCGTGATACATTACGTAGATATGGATTATATTGTTGTAGTACACCCTTTCCGGGGTTTAAGATATTCAAAATTCCCCCCTCCTACAGAAGATCGTCGGACATTATACCTTTAAGCTCACTACCCTTTTCATGAAACCCCCATTCGCACTACTCGCATAATAAGCTTCCAAGCAATACGCCGCGTACTCAATCCTGTGGGGTTCTTAATCCTCTAAAATCCCCTACCGGCTGCAGCCGGATTTGTATTCGAAGCACTCGCATTTGCCTGAACTTTGGTCAGAGGAGTGGAAAACTGCAGAAAACCAAAACTCCCAAGCACAAATAGTTACCGACATAAGAGTTTAGACGTAGACATTCAATAGCATCAAGTGCCCACATCCATTCATCGACGTCCAACCTCACCCTCGGCAGTAGTTAGACGCAGTGAAAACACGAATAAGCGAGAATTCCGAACGGTCACCCATCCGAGCTCTAACTGCGCCCGTTTGTGTTCAACGTTCAAGATCTCGAATAGTCGTGAATCGCCACCCAGCTACTACCCTCGGTATGTAACTAGATATAATTTTAACCCTAAATCTACCCGCAGTACATACAGTTGCTCGCAAGCGTGTGTCGTAATGAAGGGTGTACATTACTCTACTCATCTGCTGGCTAGAGTTTCAAAATGATCGATAACATCAAATTTAAAACGGTAATCGAGAATCTCACTTATAGGTTAACAAAGAGGCAATAATTAACCAGAACGTTCGATCTTTAAATTAGTTTTTTATGTTGTTTTCATTAAGGAATATGGAACGCAATACGCAGATATGCGGTACGTAAACAAAAAAGTTCTAAAAAAATAAACACGTAAATTTCAAGAAAGTGCTCAGGAACTTGCCGAAAACTTACCGGTTAGTTCTCAATCTTCCTGTCCTAAATTACCGCCTTTCGAACTCTATACTGTCCTTTCCGTCATTAATTTTAATTTCTGCGCTAGTCCTCATTTCCGCGCCAGGGTCAACACTCTGGCGGATATACTCTCTTAATATGGCTCTTAACATATTCATCAGCCCATTCAATTTCTTCTCGCGTATATCCCGCTTTAGAGAGAGCACCAGGTTCAGAATATCCATTGCCCAACAAAATGGGTTCGCTTGTACGAATCAAGATAACATTTCCGTGTGGGATAGTAGTGAATACCTCGTGAGGCTTGAGTTTTTCGTCCACATGCGTCGAAACTTTATACCCTTCAGGGAAAAACTGAGGGCGCGACAAGACGAAATAAGAATGTATACCAAAGCCATGTCCAAAAGTATGTCCATTATGCGTAAGCTCGACATGGGTGGGATTATCTGTATGCACTTCATATACGCTTTGTGCGTAGGCGGGTGACGGTCTTCCCATGAAAACAAAAGCCGTCGCTCTCGTTCCATCATGATAGACTGTGTATCGAGGACTACCAGGAGGTGTTGATTCTCTTGAAGAAGATGGTGATGATCTTGTTGAGGAAGATCTTGATGAACTTGTTGAAGAAAAAGGTATTTTTGAATCTGTAAAAATGATACAAGTTAATTTATTAGTATTATTTGAAGGGTATGAAAAAGATGATGATCCTCTATAAAAGACCCCTTATATCGTGACAACTCCGTATAAACAAATTTTAACAATTGATTCTAATAGAAAATGTCATCACTAGCACTCCGGCTATGGCAATTAGTACTTTCTGTCACATTGAATTTCTTTTAATTTATCGGAGTTCTTTGAATTCTTTGTATACTGAGTGGTCTTTTGAATTGCTTATAACTATTTTCAACTATTTCCGATTCTGCAAAATTATTTAACTTCCTTACAATCTCCCTAATTTCTCAGAATATACTGAAATTCTCGGAATTGCTTGAATATTCGGAATTGCTTGAAGTCTCTGGATTTCTTGGATAATCTGGATTTTCTGGATTGCTTGTCTTCTCTGGATTCTTTGGAATTTCTAAAATCCTTGAATCCTATGAATGCCTCAAATTATCTGGATTTCTTAAATTCCTCAAATTATCTGGATTTCTAAAATTCTCTGAATTTCGTCACTTTCCTCAATTCTTTAAATTCCCAAATTTTTTAAATCCCTAATTTCTCTGAATTTTCCTGGTGGAAAACATTTTTACAAGAATGCACAACATTTCTACAACTGTAATTTTTTTATAAAACATGTTCTTTTTCGTAAAAAAATGTACAAAATTTAACAAAAAAATGCAGTTAAATACAAAAAGCTATTTTTGTCTTGTATTTTCTTGTAGGAAAGTAAAAAAATTCACCATAATGTACAAGTTTCTACATCCTAATATTTTTTTCACTTTGTTGTAAAAATCTACAGGGTATTATACATAGAAAACTGAAGAATGTTACATTTCTTCAATTCGGATGTTTGACGTCATTGGAATGCTTTTTATATTACGTAAATTCTTGTAGAAAATTACAAATCTTCACAAAAAATTACAAGATTTCACGAAAGATGAAATATTGGGAAACGACGTAAAATTATGTTTTATATACTGGTAGTTCATTGTAGAAATGTATGTTTTTGACAAGAAACTACAATTTGAAAAAAAATATTACACTTTTACCAAGAACTTTTGTTAATATAATAAATCACATTGAACTGTAGTTCGATTATTGAAAATTGAACAATAATTTACTTTTCAGGATGATTCTTAATCTGTTCAAAATTGAGCAAGTCAAATATTTTAACGATAAAAATATAATTTTTTTCAATTTGAAAGCCTGAGTAGTTAAATAAACGTAAATGTTCGATTGAAACTTTATAAACTATTCTTAACTTGAACATAATTTTGAAAACTAAACGCTCTCATTCAATTCTAAATCCTATTCATATATTGTTTCAATCTAAATTATTACATTTTTAACCGCAATTTCATTTGAAAGCTTTTTACTCAGGAAGACATTTTTTGAATATTTAGCAATATTTGACTTTTCATTTAAAATGAGCAATTATAAATCAAACAATGAAAACTGAAGAATTTTGAACAGAACTTTGAACGTTGCAATTTTAATTCCTCTATTCAACAAATTTTCAATATGCAAGTGAAATTATTAAATTTGCATGCATAAATAACAATTGAACAATTATCAATTTGGAAAAAATTTGATTCAGCTTAAAAGATATTTTCAAGCTTTGAGGAGATCTAAACTTAATTCAAAACTGGAAAAGATTTCGAAATAAAGGTTTAAAGCTTTTAAAGGATCGTTAATGGTTTCAAGAGAATAAAACAAATTTCTTGAGTTAGCTGGGAAAATTTGAAATGATTTTTTACGTTAGAAAATTAATTTCAACAGAATATTTGAAAAGATTAAAAAAATGTTGTTGAATGATAAATGACAATTGAACAATGAATAATTTGGAAAATAATCGAGAAAGTTTAAAATATATTTCGAAGTTTGCGAAAGATTCCAAAATAATTTGAAACATGAAAAGATTTCAAAACATTTAAAACACAATGTTAATTTTTGAAGATGTCCAACACAAAATTTATAAGCTTTTTATGCATGTTTTGAAGGATTTTCACAGAATTGTAGGAAAAATTCGATTTTTAAGATAATTAAATTACCATTAGATTCCTAGAAAATTTCCAAATAATTTTTTTTAACCAATTTTCAAGAGAATATTTTAAAAGATTTTAGAACACATTTTAATGTTTGAATTAATGTTTCAATCTTAAAATTGATTAAGAAAATATAATTTTGAAAATTATAATATTTCAACTTTACAATGTATAAAAGTTCAAATTTAAAATTGTGCAGCTTAGCGGCTTTCAATTAAGAAATTTTCACTCAAAAAGTTTTGAAAGCTCTCATTTTATAAGCAAAAGTTATTGAGCGTTTGAATTAACATTTTTCTTAGCTTCAATTTTGAAATTCAAAAGTCTTCCACTTTGAGTGTTTTAATTTTCGGTTCAGTTTTTATAACTTCAGATGAAAAAATTGTTATCTTCAAGAGTTTGCATCTTTTGATTTCATTGGCCGTGATTAATTCTTTCTCAATTGTTTAATTTTCATTTGCAGTCAAAAAGTTATTCTTTTTTGATCTGGGATAACAAATATTGGAAACATTGCAATGACATAATTTTAAACGACATATATGGTGTCTAGTCGATTGCTATATATTTGAAAAAAAACTTCAAACGTAAGGTCTTTTGTTATTTTAATAACGATTATTTATTATTATCTCTTAATATTCTACCATTCTTTTAAAGTTTAAACATAGAAACTTTTTTGTAATAGAGATCATGTACACATTCTAATTTAAAATTATCTTATTGCAATATTCTAAATATCTGTCAGCCCAGGTCAAAAAAGTGCAACTTTTTGGCTGTAGATTTTTTTTCTGTAGATTCTTCTAGTTGTAAATTCTTGTAGAAAGTTGAACTACGATGGAATGCAACAACGTAAAAAACATACAAAAAAGTAGAGAATTGGTCTCAATAATAGAAAAAAGTTGTGCTTTCCTGTAATTCTGGTTGAAATGTGTTGTATTTATTTGTAGATTCCTGTGAAAATAGTTTTAGTTCTTTGTGCTTTTTGTAAAAAAATTTCCACCAAGGTTACTAGATTCCTTAAATTCTATGAATCTTCCGAATCCTTGAATTCTCTGCATTTTCTGAATCCTTAAATTCTCTTGATTCTCCGAATTCCTCGATTTCTCGGAATTCTTTGAATTCTCTGAATTTTTTCCTCAAATTTTCTAAATTCTTCGAATCCTCTAAACTCCTAGAATTACCTACTTTCTTTCCTGTCTCTAAATTTCTTGAATTCCTCAAATTGTCTGAATTCCTTAAATTATTTGAATTTTCTGAATTCCTATAATTCTTTAAATTCCTAAAACTCGAAATTTCTGGAATTCTGTAAGCTACCTGAATTTCTAAATTCATAGTATTCATCGAATTAATCGAATTCCTAGAATTCGGCACTGATGCCGATTTTTGGGCTCTTTTAGTTTTCTCAAAAAACCGACTTTTGTGTGGAGGTGCTGGCCGCCAGCAACTCCACTACAAAAAATTTGAAAAATTAGAAAAATCAACAGAGCCAGAATTTTCGGATTTTTTTGGGCTCTTCAAAAATGCAAAAATTAATTTAAAAAAAACAACCCCTATATCCTAAAGACTACCCTCAAAATAAAATATGCACTCTAACTAAATGTAAGCATATCAGAATTGTGGGCTTTTTTGGGCTCTTCTTGGGCACCAATCCCGATTTGCGGGCTCTTTTATTTTTCTTAAAAAACCGGACTTGTGCTGGCAACCAGCACCTCCACTACATAAAGTGTAAAAAATTTAAAAAATCAACAGCGCCGAAATTTTCGACTTTTTTGGCCTCTCCAAAATTACAAACATTAACTTAAAAAAAAAACTGCTATCTCCTGAAACATACACTTAAAATAACTTACGCAACCAGCCTAAATTTAAGCATATCCGAATTTCGGGTATACATATATCTACACAATAAAATGACACAACCTCTATGAACAACTTGAACCGCAAAAAAAATTCTAATTAAAAACAGTTACCAGATACAATTTTTCAAGACTCCAGATGATATTTCTATTCCCGGAGTAACATTCCACAATCCCTAGGAACTGCCCCTAATACATTTAACAAACGAAGTCTCAGCTGCCTACAACTAAAACCTCCAAAAAAAGTAAAAATTAAAAAGAATCAACCCGAACAACTTTTCAAAACTCTAGTTGATATATTTATTCGTACAGTAATATTCCACAATCTCTAGGACTCTTATCATACTTAATGAATCAAGTCTCAACTGCCCTCATCTAAAATTGCCAAAAAAATTTGTAATTAAAAATAATCACCACAGACTACTTTCTACGACTCCAGTTAATATACATGTCTCCACAGTAGAATTACACAATGCCTATGAACTACCCTTGTCACATCTAACGAACCAAGTCTCACCTTCCATCAACTAAAACCGTCGACAAATTTCAAATTAAAAATAAGTACCATCGACAATTTTTCAAGACTCCAGTTATTATATCTATTCCCACAGTTATATTGCACAACCCCAGGGTCTATCTCTATCGCATTTAACAAACCCGGCCTAAGATCCCTTCACCTAAATACACCAACAAATTTTCCAATTAAAAATAATCACCACACACAGCTTTCCAAGTCTCTGACATATTTACCCTTACAGTAATATTTTACAACCCCTAAGAACTTCCCCTATCACATTTGACGAATTATGTGAATAGGGGCGGTGTAATATCACTGTGAGGATATATGCATACAGGGTGTCTCACCGCCTATGCTCTTCCCGATAATTTGTGATAGAGCACAAAAAAGGAAACCGAAAAGTCTTCTGGCAAAATTTGATCTGGCCCTTAGTTTGGGCACAGTAAAGCTTCAAAGTTGGACCTAATGAACCAATCTGATTGTGCAAGATAGTGCAAGCAAGATAGTGCGCGTGTTTTTTGTCGTGTTTTTCTCTAAAACGTGAACTTTAAGCCTTCACATTTGTTTAAGCCCAGAGCAAATTTTGCCAGAAGGCTCTACTGTTTCTTAATTGTGCTCTACCACACATTACCGGGAAGTTCATGGGCGGGTTTAGTTGAAGGCAGCTGTGATTTGGTTCGTTAAATGTGATAGGGGAAGTTCCTAGATGTTGTATAGTATTACTGTGAGCATATATATATATAAATATATAAATATATATATATATATATATAATTAAAAAAAAAAGTTAAACAACCACCGCAGTGTCCCACTAAGAGCAACTGCCATCCAAAAAAATGTCAATAGCCCCCAGTAGCACCGCGGTAAATCACACCTATGGCCACGTCTCACAACCGTGAGATGGGTGGTCATAGGCAACGACGAAATCATAACGACAGGCCGGTGAAACCCTCGTGTGTCTTGAGGACACGAAGCGATCCAAGGATGACAGGTTTCTGCATCCATCTCGCAAGTGCCTGGGCATATTTTTGGCACGCGGGTATGGATTTAAGGTTACGAAACAGTGATAGTTTCGCACCTCCGAGAGCACCTATCATAAGGACAATTACTTGTACCCAATATTTTGGGTACAGTCGTTGTAGCTCCCTTTTAAGGTCTTGATACCTCTCCTCTTTTTCTTTCTCCTTTGCAGTGATGTTGTATTCGGACGGAGCCGAGAATTCGATCACGAATATAGTTCGTTTCTCGAAGTCTTGGAGAACAATGTCAGGCCTCGAGTGCGCAACGGAGACTGCTGCCCGAAAATCGTAGTTCCAGAAAAATTGGCACTTCTCGTTTCGGACAATCGACTCTATCTCCCTTGGAGCGTTCGGCAGGGCAGGGTGGCGGCCAACGCCGTAAGAGCGACAAAGATGGTAATAAAGCACTCTTAGGGCCGCATTATGTCTGTAGATATACGTCGTTCCCGCGTGGGTCGGACACCCTGATAGCATGTGTTCTAGGTACTCAGCGTGTGCATGACACGCTCTGCACACAAAAATATAATATGATATTATAATATTATCATTTTTTTTACCGTTTTGATCGATGAAAGGTGAGACTAGCTTAGGTAAATGTGATAAGAGTATTTCATAGGAAATGTGGAATATTACTAGGGATGGATTTATCAACTAAGGTCTTTGAAAGTTGTTCGGGGTGATTATTTTTAATTTGAGATTGTCTTGGCAATTTTAGTTGATGGAAGGAGAGACTTGGTTCGTTAAATGTGTTAAATGTTCTGTTTAATATTCATATTTTCACTAAGGGGTCAGGTGTTTGTGTTAGGGGTTGTTTTCGGACAATTTAATTCATTATTTTTAGTGAGCGCAAAACTTGCTCAGACCTACCGTATATGTTTTCTTCTACTTATTCCGTATTCTTTTCTTTAGTATTTTTTTATCAGTTAGGGTTCATTTTTCGAAATAATTTTTGAGTGTTTTGGAGAGCCAAAAATTCGAAAATGCTGACATTCAGGCTGGTTGTGTAAGTTATTTTGAGGGTCATTTTTGGGAGGCAGGGGTTGTTTCCTTAAAATTAATTTTTGAAGTTTTGGAGCGTCAAAAAAAAGCCCGAAAAGCGGCATCGGTGTCCAAAAAAAGCCCAAAAAACCCAAAATTATGGCATGAAGGAAATATTCAGATTCCATTGTGGGGGTGCCAGCGGAACGCACCTCTTGAATTCCTAAAATTTCTAGAATTTATTGAATTCCTTGAATTCTTGTGCATTATTTGCAATATTTTTAATCGATTGCAATTTATTTTATTCTTGTGGAGTCCCTGAATTCTCTTTAATTTTGCGAATTATTTGAATTTCTTGGAATTGAGGGAATTCCACAAAATCGGTTATATTCAGGTCATTCAAGAAGTTGCATGAATTCACTGATTCTAACGATTCTAACGAAGTTTCCATTAATTCAGTGAATTTTGATAATTCAGTTAATTCCGAGAAATCAGGGATTGGTAATAATTTATGGACTCCAAGAATTTTGAAATAATCTAAGAAATTCAGATATTTCTGGTAATTCCAAGAATGTAGGGAATATAGATAATTTAGGAAATTCTAAGAAATTCAGGAGACTCAAAAAAGCTTATAAGAATTTCAAAGTTGTTTAAGTGTATTTGAAATTATTCAAGTGTATTCAAATGTTTGTTAAGCAATAAACCTGAGATATCGAAAACGTGTTAAATATATGAAAAAAGCAACCTTGAATTTAATTCTGTTAGTAAAAAGTCGACTTTTTGAAAAAAAAGCAATTATTCAAACAAACTGAATTTATTCACATAATTTGAAATCACCTAAACATATTGATAATTATTGCAAAAATAATCATTTTTGTCCAACGAAAAAAAAACGAGAATGAAGTGCTCAACGCCGTATAGATTCCGTGTAGAATTGACCCATGTGATTAATACGTCATGAACTTCTTCCTTGTGAAGTCCTCTACAAGTCCTATAACTTTTCCGAATATTTTCTCAAACCTACAGAAGTCAATCCAAAAATCCAAAAAAGTAATTTTTCCTCATATATTTTACCTGGGAAATTCCAACTGCTCGGCAACGGTTAACATCAAAATTTCCAAAAAACAAAACCATGCAATTTCTATTTTGGGATTGAGAACCGAATTGGAAATATCATTGACCTTCGCCAGGGAAACAAAATTTCTTACGCATTTTCGTACCACCCTATTTTACATTAAGGGCGTATACTAATAATGAGAAGCAACTTTTTTTACCTATGTCTTGCAAGAATAATTGACGGGCCGAGAGTAAAAGCGGTTTAGAATTAGTAGAGGAGCGAAAGCGAATTTGAAAAGCTTCAGCGTAACAGCGGTTTGAACCAGCGCCAGAGGGAAAGCGGATTGAAATACGCTAAGGGCAGAAACGGCTTAGACGCGTAGACCGTTTCTCCTCGCCGCCGAAACTCAAGCCGTTTTTCCCTGTAGTCTCGTGGAAACTTATCTCCAGACAGAGGCTCCAGACAAAGATATTATATACCTAGATGCGGCAAGTGGCGGCGGAGTGGGGATAGAATTATTAGTAGGGTAAGATAAATGTAGGCGGCGCTGTCGGCGAAAATCTTACCATCCCCGCCGTGCCTCTCTACCCGCTGAAGTATCCATCCCCTCTTAACAGTTGTCGTGAGTAAAATGGGCAAAAGAGGCGCTGTCGCCGAAAGGAATTTCAGTAGATAATATGACGGGCCGAGAGTAAAAGCGGTGTAGAATTAGTAGAGGAGCGAAAGCGAATTTGAAAAGCTTCAGCGTAACAACGGTTTGAATGAGCGTCAGAGGGAAAACGGATTGAAATACGTTCAGGGCAGAAACGGCTTAGACGCCTAAACCGTTTCTCCTCGCGGCCGAAACTCAAGCCGTTTTTCCCTGTAGTCTCGTGGAAACAGTATCTCCAGGAGGCTCCAGAACGTGGGATTTTTCGGCCCCCACCACGTTCCCATCTGGGAGCAACACATGCAAACGTAGCGTGTCGGTGAGATGGCTCTGTTACGCGTTGCGTCGGCCATCCTCGTGTAAAGCCGAAAGTGCACGAGCTGGAACCCGTGGCTCGGGCCGAGCTCGCTCGAGTCCCTCGACTTCACGATTCGGTTTCGTTGGCTTGTTGGCTATTAGGAGGTTCGGGTTGATTTTTGTTTTCAAGAATTCACACCTAAACGAAAGACTTCAAATACATGTAATGAAGTCTTGAAATATTTAATGATTATGTCTTACAGGAATGTATATGGGATTTTAAGGTTAGGTTAATAATATCTATCACTTTCAAGTGGTTTCATTTTTTATTATTTACGTTTTATTTTTCAATCGATTTTAAATATTGCAAAGTTCGAATGATAATAAATAATAATTATTTTCAATTTATTGAATTAATCAACATTTTTAATATGTACTTACCTCTGATAATTACCTTGCTTTTCATGCTATTATAGGCTATAATCACAATTTAGTGGATTTTAAGAGAAAAAGCCGAAAAATTATTAACTTGATCTCATATGCTTTCCTAATATACAAAAACTATATAAAACCTTCAATGTTTTAAAATATTTATCTCAACATTACAAAATTTATTTTTTACACTTTTACTTTAATT
>CAKNYM010048853.1:679-24218 GCA_932195095.1 Andricus curvator
TACGGTCCGTGGCAGCACTTACTGAAGTGCGTTGCGAACTAGTTTAATTAGCGAGGTACTTGCGTGCGTCACCGCTCGGAAGGCAGCAGCACGACAGGTTGCACGTGATTGCTTGGCGTTATGAGTTTGTGCGCGGACGGCACGTCCGTGAGACGTCTCCAGCGCACTGCAAAGGATTTTCTTGTGCGAACACCTTCACCTGGAGCGTTACGCTAATGTTAAAGTTACATACAAGTAATATAGAAAAAGCGTTATTTAGTGTGGGGGGGGGGTTCAAGATTTTAACAAAAAAGCGTGACGTATTTTTTGAACGGCCCCTAGGGAGTTTGTATTTCAAGTCACCAAAAAAATTCGACTCGGCGGGGTTTATTGCACTTGCCATAAAGGCATCACCTGTTAACCTACGGGCACTTAAAGAAAAATCACTTTTTCCCTGTTTATCAAACCAGTTTTTAAAAATTGTAAATCTTCGACCATATTAGTTGTTCTTTTCCAGATTTATTCTGAGAGGTTTATTCTGTTTAAAATATACTCTATGTACAAATATCACTTCACTCGAAATTACCAAGGATGACCTAAAACGCTGAGGAAATGAGTTCTTTTGAAAAACGAGAAATTTTATTTATAAAATTTATGTTAAACAAAATTTCATAAAAAAAGGGTCATATTCAAAAGGCCATAATTTTGGTTCTATGAGAGCTAGAGCAATGTTTGTTTTATATCTACTCAAAATTAAGTCTTCTTTAATTAATTATTCGGCAGTTTTTACCATATAAGCATAGAAAATAAGTTATTTCCCCAAAACTATATATATTTTTTTCATTCAAATTATTCGCTTAAAATCGACTTCTTAGGGCCATAACTTCCAAACTTTTAGATAGTTAAGGCGTTTGGGTCATAGGATAAACTGGAATAAGGCAATTTAAAAAAAACTGATTTTTTCTCACTTTTCAAAAATATTGAAGGGTTTCAGTTCTCGCAAAAAGTTCAGCACCTGTAGCCTTTTTTTGGATGCCAAACTGAATGGTTTGAGCCAATGAAATTCCACGTTTAACTTATTTTCATCAAAATATGTTGATTAACCTCTTCAAAAACATAAAAAAAAGAGTTTTCTCAAAAATGGCCCAAGAGATTTTTTTCTTTTTTGGCTCAAAATGATCGTGGGGCATCCCAGAAGTATATTCAGAAAAAACCGGCATATGCAAGCCCTTTTGGGTTAAAGTCAGTCGAGGCACACCGTGAACAGTGTAAATTTCAATATTTTCTTAAATTTTCAATAACTTCCGTAATAATTAATATTGTCTAATGTTCTTGAACTCATTTTAAAGCTATTTTTCTAGTTTGTAAATATATTAAAAATATAACCATAAAGTTTCTATAAACGTCCCTTAAAATATATATTTATTTAATTTTTATTTGTCTAGAAATAAGAATTTTTTCAATTTTTTGAAACGTCAAGTTCTTGCTTTAAGATGGGCATAAGAACATAAAGAATATTGATTTTTACGGATGTTATTGAAAATTTAAAAAAACATTGAGAGTTACACTATTTTTGAAATATCTACATAAAAAATAGACAAATTCACATATTGTATTTTTATTGAAAAAATGGGAAGATTTTCGAGAATAGGGGTAAAAAGGGAAAGACTGTGCACCCTGAGTTTATTATAAATGAATAATTTGTTATTTAGGGAAGAAAAACTTGTGGGACAGACTTGTAAAGTGATTTTTGAAAACCTTACCTCCAAAATATTGAACGCGCATCTTGAATATTACCATTTTCAACTCAATATAAATTATTTTATCTGATAATCTCAAACATTAAAGAATGTTGACACAAGTTACCATCTTTTTATTTTTAGTTTGGGATTTTCTAAACGAAGTCTCTGTAGTGTATAAAAATGAACCCTGCTCCGTTAGAAGTGAAAGGTGGGTCTGGTACTAAATTTTAATAATCATGAAAAAAGTAAAAAAAAATTATTTACAAAAAAAACTGTTTTCATAATTATAAAAATGTAGGACCAGACCCACCTTTTTTAGTGCGTCTTATTTATTATCCCAAATTTTCAACTCGATGTGGCTATTCGTGTGCAAATAAGTTTACAAATAAAAAAAGTGTCGGTAAGGTAGGAATCCGGTCACGTGACCCACTCGTCACATGGCCTTAAACTACCTTGAGTTTATCTGAAAAATTTGAAGAAACTTTCAAAATTACAAAAATTGCCTTTAAATCTTCCATATTTTTTTCAACCTCTTTAGAAATCTTTTTGAATTTTCTTTAATGATTAATTAGTCAAAATAAAAAATAAAAATTTTATGTTTTCCTACTTTTTTCGAAATTTTCAAAAATCCACATTTGATTAAAAAGTTTTTTTTATTCTCTTCAAATTATAAATCATCTATAAATTTTTTTTAAACTTCGAAAAATTCTAAATATCTTTTAAAATATTTCGAATTTCTCCTCAAATTAAAAAAAAATCTGCAAAATCAAAGACATTACCTTAAATACTTCCAGATTCTTTTCGTGCCAAGTTTGCAAGACTTCTGAAATGTCCAAAAAATTCTTTTTTCCAAATTAATTAAAAAAATTATGATCATTGTACATTTTTCTAGGAAACTAAAGAAATTTTTCATTTTCTTGAAACCTTTCAAAACGCTTGAAAAGCTTCTAAATGTTTTGTTCGCTATCTTCAAAAACTTACTTTTTGTTTAAAGTTGATTTAAATCTTTTTAAGTTTTAAATTATTCTTGAATCATTTTAAAACTTCGAAATAACTATTAAGCTTCCACCAATTATAAGATAAATAAATAAGCTAATTTAGTAATATTCTTTAGAGAAATTATTATTATCATTCATAATATTTTTTTTGCAGACAATCTATGAATCAGAAATCAAACGGTCCTTCGGCAAAATAAAAAGTATATAAAATACGATTAGTAGTATTATTAGGTCACATGATTGATTGTAGATTTACGTAAAATAGAAGTTGAGGGATATCTTCGTACCTCTTGATCAACAAATAAAAAGTAAGAGGATTTATTTAAATAAAGACTCCCGTTTAAAGTTATCAAACTTTTATCTGTCATGTAAAAGATTCAATGTAAAAATTGAATTGAAATAAATTTGAGCTTGTTGAAATCAAACAGATCTTACATCTAACAGAAAGGGATAAGCTCATCGCAGATTCTTTTTCCGGTACCTGCGGCCGGCCATCTGGGCATTTTGTCTCGGAACTCCGATAAGACGTAACTTTTCGATATTTTTCCGATACGATACAAATCCGAGACTGGAAGGTGAGTACCGCATCGTCTCAGTATCGACTGTCTCTAGCGAAGTAAAATACAGTTGATATACTCTGTATATGGAAAACTTTGTTAGTGACTTACTCTTCGGAACAGTCGAAATATCGCTCGGCGGCATCACTATGCCTTCTGGAGAGCCCTGTACTAGAACAATAAAACTTGAGAAATGTACCAGAACAAGAAACCAGAAGCCAGAAAAAGAAACTTCGTTAAAATATTTGGTGGCCCTAAAAAGGGCCGATTATAGATAATATGATCTCAAACTTATGCTTTCTTTTCGGTCTTCTTGGGCAAAAGAACAGCCTGAATGTTAGGTAGAACTCCACCTTGAGCGATGGTGACACCTGAGAGAAGCTTGTTCAATTCCTCGTCGTTTCTGATGGCCAATTGCAAGTGACGAGGGATGATTCTCGAATTCTTTTTGTCACGGGCGGCATTTCCTGCCAATTCCAGAACTTCAGCGGCCAAATATTCCCTGACGGCTGCCAAGTAAACTGGAGCTCCGGCTCCTACTCTCTCTGCATAGTTTCCTTTGCGAAGGAGACGATGGAGTCTACCAACGGGGAACTGAAGTCCAGCCCTGCTTGAACGGGTCTTTGACTTGCCACCCTTTGCACGACCTTTTCCACGACCAGACATTTTCAGATAACTTTTGAACGTACAATGAACTCACGACAAACTCGGTCGAATTAATGACTAAAAATTCTGTAAACTCCCATTTTATGCATTTTGCCGAGGAAAGGAGGAGTGGTGCCAACGGCGATACCACGCTGGAAACACCAGTTCTCGTAAGATCACTGAAGTTAAGCATTGTTGGGCGCGGTTAGTACTTGGATGGGTAACCGTTCAGGAATAGCTGCGTGCTGTTGGCCCGCCGTGGGTGTGGTGGGCCCACATTGGTAGTAAATATCCACCTAGAAACACTACCCGAATCGGGTAGTGAGGCAATGAACTTTCGAGTTCTAACTGCTAATCAATGTATGTATGTATGTATGTATGTAAGGAGGAGTGGTATGAACACAGTGGGGAGAAACCGTCGATTCTTGAGTCTTGCCCACCGGATGCACCAATCTGCTTTCGTCCCCACTCCAGTCTGCGCCGATTGAAGCGCCTTTCCCACCGTGTGGCTTTTAGATACGCGATTTTATGGTTGCACTGACAATTCGCTTTGAATTTTCGTTCAGTACACACATCTGTCTCTCTGAAAGTAGCAATGGCACCTAAAGCTAGTGGAAAAGCAGTGAAGAAGGCTGGCAAAGCCCAGAAGAACATTGCATTCATCGAATGAAAAAAGGCGACAAGATCTGGCCCCTGGTCGCAGTGCATCTCGACCCAACTGCTCCTACAGCAAAAACTATTTTCGACCTCAAAACCTTAGCTGGTCTCAGCGTAAAAGTCGAAGCCAAGCGCAAATCGTCCATGATTCCCCAGTGTCTTCGCTGCCTCAAATTCTTCCACACGGCAAATTACTGCCATGCACCTTGGTCTTGCGCCTTCTGTGGTCGTAGTCATGCCACCATATCCTGTACTTTCAAGAATCAAAAGGATACTACCCCCTCTTGCTTCAACTGTAAAGGAGCACACCGTGCCACATACCGTGATTGCCCCAAGGTTCCCCAAAAACCAGAGTCCAAATCACAACGAAAACAACAACGTCCAAAAACACAAACTCAACCTATCTCAAGGTCTACTAACTCTCTCAAACCGCTGCAACAACCTATTGCAAGCCCCTTAGTCCCTCCCAGGCCACAAAATGCCTGCAACCCTGCTAAACCTCAGCGTTCCTACGCCAGCACTGTTTCTTTCGGCTCACAACCGAAAACTCAAACCCAAAACCAAACCCACTCCTTACCCATCCCTGACCCGTTACAAAATCCGCAACTCCAACAGCTTTTTCGTGAATTCCTCTCCGTCTTTGCAACTGCCATCCAACTCTCAAACGCTGGTCACACTTAAAAACAAACTCACACTACTCACCTGGAACGCTAATAGTATTTCTGCCTCCAAAAGACTTGAACTTACTCTGTTTCGTGAGGAAAAGTCCCTTGACGTTGTCTGCTTAACCGAGACCCACCTAAAGCCAGAAAATAAACTCTACTTTCCAAATTTCTCTGTATATAGAAAAGATCGCATTTCATCAAAAGGTGGTGGTGTGGCAATTCTTGTTCGCAACTCCCTCCAACACAAATCCATCAACACTGATTCATCCCTCTGCGAAGTAACAGGCGTCGAAATTCTTCTTGACTCTGGTCCGCTTCGCATTCTATCTCTTTACTCTCCGCCACACATCAATAATATCTCGAAAATACCGGAATTCTTCAACTCTGAAACCCCCACTATAATCGCCGGTGACCTAAACGCGAAAAACAAAGCCTGGGGTTGCCTCAAAAACAACAACATAGGCAAAACTCTCCTGCGAACTCTCATTCGACACAACTTAAATATAGAAGCACCCAATGTACCCACACACTTCCCTAGTTCTTCAAAACAGCAACCTGACATTCTCGATGTCTTCCTAACTAAAAATATAGTCATCAACAAAGTTGCCTGGTCTCTTCCGAAACTGAGTTCCAACCACAACCCTGTATTCCTGGAGCTGGCAGGTAACCCTGAGCTCTCTCCACCCATAGAGTCTAAAATCGACTATCTCCACCTTAAATACATTCTTGAAACTTCCCCCTTCAAATGTCCCCAGATCCAAACTACTGCTGAAATAGACGCAGCAGTCGAAGCCCTTACCAAAGACATCCAAAACTCTGTCAAACTAGCTACCACAACCAACATCGTTTCTCCTTCCCAACTCAAACTATCTTCTGCTATCCGTCACCTTGTTTTTAAAAAAAATCATACCAGGTAACTTTGGCAATCAAACCGAAACTCCAGAAATCGTCAGCGTTTAAACTCCCTTCAAAAAGAACTCACATCCGCCCTACAGTCCACCAACAATTCATCTTTCGAGGCCTACATCGCTGAAGCCGAACAAAATCCTAAAAGATGTTGGAAAGTGATTAAATCTCTTCGTAACAGGAAAACTCACCTCCCTTCTCTTGTAAAAGACGACCGAACCTTCTCCCTTGATGAGGATAAAGCGAACATTTTTGCAGACTCCTTGAAAGATCAATGTTCCCCTTTTCCTAGCATCGATAAATTCACGTCCTTCCACGACCACATCTCAAAGACTGCACAAGACTTCACTGTGACAGACAATGACTTCCTTCCTACCTCTCCTAAAGAAATCATCGACTCAATCCGCTCACTCCGGAACAGAAAAGCCCCCGGTAATGACACTATCAGTAACGGAGTCTTGAAAAGCCTTCCTCGCATACATATTGTAGCTATATGCACGATTATTAACGCAATTATGAGATTACATTACTTTCCTTCTGCTTGGAAGGAAGCCACAGTCATCTTTCTTCCTAAACCCGGAAAACCGCTCAGCTCAGCATCCAGCTTTCGCCCCATCAGCCTACTCTGCTCTCTTAGCAAAGTAGCTGAAAACATTATTCTCACTCGTTTCGACGACTTTGTTTCACGGAACAATATCCTACCTGACTTCCAGCATAGGTTTCGCAAACGTCATGGAACAGCTCACCAACTTCTTCGTGTTTCTGAATATATTGCCGACAATCTCAACAAAGGTAGACACACGTCCATGCTTCTTCTGGACTGCAAACAAGCCTTTGACAGAGTTTGGCAAGACGGTCTTATCTTTAAACTCATTCATTTGAAATTTCCTCACTACCTTATCGGACTAATTAAATCTTACCTTTCCATCAGGAGTATTAGAGCTCGTGTAGGAAAATCCTTATCTGAACCTCAACCTATCACTTCTGGTGTCCCTGAAGGTTCTAAACTCGCTCCCTCTCTCTTCAACGTTCACTGTTTTGACATTCCTGTCGACGATAAAATCCTCATAGCTCAATACGCTGATGACGTTGCTTTTCTTCATTCTTCTAAGGTTATCAAGCAATGTTCATCTCGTTTAAACAGATTTACTCCAATTGTTCTGGATTGGTACTCCAGATGGAGATTTGAGATTAACAAAACCAAATCTGAAGCCGTTTTCTTCTCTCGCCGCATTCGCACACCTCCTAAACTTCTCGTCAACTCTCTTCCCATCGAATGGAGCTACTCCGCAAAATACCTAGGCGTCATTTTTGACAAGAGACTCACCTGGTCCAAAGAAATAACCGCTACCCGTAATAAAGCCTTTGGAGCCTATACGGCGCTTAAACCTTTCTTCAATAATCATACTGTTTCCCAGGCTACAAAAGCCCGTGCCTTCAACGCAATAATTAGAAGCATTTGTACTTACGCGATTCCTATCTGGGGATCTGCAGCCCCTAACCGCCTGTCAAAGCTCCAAGGAACTGATATGCGCCTTCTTCGCTCCTCTTTAAATATTCCCTGGTTCATCCGCAACACACAAATCCTTGCTGAATCCAAACTTCCTTCCATCTCCTTAGCTGCTCAAGAATACGCCGCAAACCTTCGTCTTTCAGTGCAAAATCACCCAAACCCCAGCATCAACTCACTCGCTAACTACGCGAGTAAAACTTCCGACCGTTTTATAAGGCCGTGTCTTCTCGTTTCGCCGCAATCCTAACCATCTTCTCTTTCTCCGTGTTTCGCTCCTAGCGCGAGTGTCCCTGCAGTTCAACTGTCTTGGACCACCATCCTCCACTCATCTCATCTTTGGTTTATAACCTGAAGGTTGGTTACCAACGGGGAGGGGTTTTAGTCGGTAGGCGCTCATTGCGAATCCGACACTACCCTTCAGTGGGTGTCTTTTGAAGATTCCCCCTCCTCGGCTCATTAAAAAAAAAAAAAGAAAAAATTGCACTGACAACTCGCTTTGAATTTTTGTTCAGTACACACATCTGTCTCTCTGAAAGTAGCAATAGCACCTAAAGCTAGTGGAAAAGCAGTGAAGAAGGCTGGCAAAGCCCAGAAGAACATTGCCAAGACCGACAAGAAGAAGAAGCGTAAGAGGAAGGAAAGCTACGCTATCTACATCTACAAAGTTTTGAAACAGGTTCATCCTGATACTGGAGTCTCCAGCAAAGCAATGAGCATCATGAACAGCTTCGTTAACGACCTCTTCGAACGTATTGCCGCTGAATCTTCCCGATTGGCTCATTACAACAAGAGATCCACCATCACTTCTCGGGAGATTCAGATTGCTGTGAGGCTTCTTCTTCCTGGTGAACTCGCCAAGCACGCCGTCTCTGAAGGCACCAAGGTTGTCACCAAGTACACCAGCTCGAAGTAAATTGTTCTTTGACCGGAACTGAGACACCAATCGGCCCTTTTTAGGGCCACCAATTTTTTTAACGAAGGATTAATTTCTTGTTCAAATCGCATAGTTTCTTTATTTGCTACAGATTGTTTTCCAGACCATAGCGTGAAAGAGTACCTAAATAGAAGTTGTAATTGTTCAGTAGGATGATCAGAAAAAAAACACTTTTGGTTTTCTTAGGAGTGAAGGGCAAATAACGGTAGTTTATGCGATTGTAGAAGCCAGATTTTTTTTTTTAAATTTTAAACAATATTTAGAGATGGCCCATCGTCTTTGAAAGTTTTCATTGCAAAAGCTGACAATTTCGGTAAGTGAAGAGTCAATCGTAAAGGTGCAACCTCGGCTCTTTTCATCGATGTGACTTTATAACAGGATTAGTTAGCGTCCCCTTAATTATTATTATTCACTTTTCTGAAAAGGGGAAGTATGACTAAAGAACGCTTGCCGAGAAAGAAGGGTCTGCTTTATGAGTTTATGGTGTCAAGACCCACTGTGATCGACTTTTATGGCCGAGCTGATGAGCGCTCCGCCCCGAAAATTAAACAGCTTAAGTCGTAGACCTGTCAAATTTCAAAATTTCACTCAGATTTGTTTTCATTGTAGCAGGCTTATTTATATTTTTCCTAACCTGCTTTTTCAAAATATGTGATCTTCCACCTTCGAGGAAAATATTCTTAAAATTTCAGTATAAGATATATATTATTAGGCTTTGAAAAAAGTGAAAATGGCAATTCTCAAGCAACCTTTATTAATATTTTCTATGAAATTTTCATTGAATAAATGTTTTTATGTTGATTCTGATGACCTACAGAACAACATATTAAAAGATCAAATTAAAAAGTGGATAACTTCGTGGTTAAAATCTTAAATGAAAAAAAGTTGGTTTTGCCCATGTTAATTACATACGAACTTCAAACACGATGGGCCACCTCTAAATATTGTTTAAAATTGATTTTAAAAAAATCTGGCTTCTAAAATCGGATAAACTATCGTTATTTGCCTTTCGCTCATCTTGGGGGGAAAAAATGACAGGAAGCTGTTTTATGGCTTAACCCTTGTGTTGCCACCCGGGTACCCATCGGCATACGTTTTGTTAAATAACTTTCTTTCTGATAAAGATAGGCTGAATGCTTCTCGAATCTACATGATTGAACCAATTCTCTATCGAAATTTGCATCGCACATATTTTTAGAAATTTTTTAGCTTGAAATATTTTGCAATTGAAAAATAAAGCACGGCTGAGCCACCCGGGTACCCCGACAGAAAACCTGAACCACTAGAGAAATCCTGACCTCGGATTTGGATTCAGCACGCCAAAAACCTTCGGAAAAGTATACTCGGGTTCCTGGTAAAATATTTTTGCCAATTTTTGTCGGCCTGTGTTATCCAACGCGCTGCCAGACACCGCTCATAACGCGTACTTTTTCGTTCGTTTATGGAGGCATGAAAACACGCCACTTTATGATTGCGTTCTAGGTAGGAATACTAGGAATACCTCCCTAGAATATGAATAATTAAATATTGATTGAATACATATAGTTATTTCAAGTTACAATGGACTTTTAACAACAATTTCGTGGGCGAGGTACCCGGGTGGCAGATGCTGTGAGTTTTTTTTGGTGGCAACACAAGGGTTAAGATGTGCAGTTTTGTAAAGCGATTGAAGTACAATTTGAAAAAATGAAATTAGATCAATATTTCGCAAAATAAAACTTTACGCATATTTCGGGATTTAATCGAAGTAGCCACCGTACAAAAAGTGTTAGAAAAAAGTATCTATTTCACAACAATAGGGACCTCGGAAGGAAAGGGTACCGACGTCCCTGCCTTTTTCCCTCCCAACTATTGACCTGCGGGTGAGCCAGTATCCCCTTCCTTCTGAGGTCCCCGTTGTTGTGAAATGGATACTTTTTATACGGTGGCTACTCTCATTAAATCCCGAAATATGCGTCAAGATTTATTTCGCGAAATATTGATCTAATTTCATTTTTTCAAAGTGTATTGCAATCACGTTACAAAACTGCACATCTTAAGCAATAAAAGAACTTCCTATCATTTATTTTCCAGATGACATGTTTGTAGAAAACGGTCTGCAATTAGTAAACAATTTCACATTTTGAAATTCGAAAAACTGCCTTGCATTCTGGACACCTTAAGGAGCGTCTGTGAATTTTTTCAGATTTTTTAAAACGTCAAAAAAGTGCCTCAAAAACCTTGTTTTTTGGCACGTTTTACATCAGCGCTATCGTAAAAAAAATTTTTAGAACAACAATATACATATCTTTCAATTCATGAGACCTTGAGCTTTCACGTTTACCTGGCCAGAGTTTTCTGCGATTTTTTTTAACGAGTTGCGAGCGATCAAAGTGAGGGTCGCGTACTTTTAACGCTGACTTTAGTTGTTTTCTAGACTTTTAAATAGAGTGAAAGAGTACCTAAATAAAAGTTGTAATTGTTCAGTGTAGATACAAAACATTTGATATGTGCATCACAAACAGTTCTTTGGAAAAAATGTACGTAGTGTATACAGATACGGCATTTTTTGCCGCATCTTAATTTTGTAGTACGGCATTTTAGTGACTGGTCACAGAAGAGTGGTCTGTCTAGTCGGGGATCCAAGGGGACTTGAGCATCCATTTTAGGTCCGTAAGATTTGATGATTGATTCTTGTGCAGAATGTTCTCCTGATTCCGAATATATCGGGTGCACATAGCAAATTCCCGGTCGTTTTGCTGTTATTTGACATTTTGTGTGCTTAAATAAAAAATGCCATATGCCAGAAAGTTCTGTAAGTTTTTGAAATATTTTTTCATAATCATTTAAAGCAGTGTGATGTGCACAAATTTCATTAATGGTGCATGTTGATTTGATTGATATTTTTCGAGAAAAACAATAAAATAGCGTTTTAATGAAAAACCATTTCTCCAGTGTATTTTTCATCATTTCGCAATTATTCTTTTTCAATTATATAGTTCCCGCCGAGACGAAGACAATTTCTTTTAAAATTTTTTCAATTGGACTATTAGTTTAATTTCTAAAAAATTGGAAATTAATACAGAATTTTCACGTCTGTGTGTACGAGTGTTAGTAACAGCATCGTGTCGAGACAGGGGGGCTTAGCTGGGAAGCTGCAGGTTTGAGACCTCGGCCGGACCCTCACACACAGGCGCACACAGGCAAACATCCTACTCAATAGAATTTTCAATTCAAGCAGTTACCTGCAGGTGTAAAATAAGAAAAATGGAAAAAAAGGTGAAGTTTTAAATAGCTAATAGCCTATCATTGAAAACTGCGTACCTTCTCTTACTGAATAAATTCTCTGGTAGCAACGTGTCTACTTATTATGAAGTGGACTGAAATTAAGATTGTTTATGAAAATGAAAGAAGAATAAAATCAATATTACTTGGCAAAATGTTTATTTACGTATGCTTTATTACTATATTAACTATACATTTGATCCAATAGGTAAGGCAATACGTCTTTTAATATAAAAGGTAAGAAATTATAAAAACATTTTCACAGTTCTTTGGGTTCACTTTCTAATTTTGACCATTCTTTTCCTACATTTTGCACACAAGTTTAAAAGAAAAGAAAGTGAAAACCGAAGTTACACCGGTATTTCTCACTCACAAAGTTAGTATCTTTTTCTAAAAAATACTCGCGGACGGTACTGTACGTATTTACGTTCATAAAATACGTGGCGCAATAGAAACGGTACAAAATTACTATCGGTACATACTACATAGCCGGTATCGGCATTGGTACGAAAGGTGACTCGGGTGGGAGTTTTTTTTTAATTGTTTAAACTAAAAATGTTACTATTACATTTTCGGTTAAAAATTATTATTTTCTTTAGTTCAAAATTTCACTATTTGGTTGAAAATTTGTCTTCTCTAATTGCAAAGTCAACTATTTCGTTAAAAATGCATGTATTGTGTTAAAAAATTGTATTTACTGGTAGAAAATTAATCTTTTTCTTTCAAAAGGAATCTTCTTGTTTAAAAATTCATCTTTTTGGTCGAAAATTCAATTTGTCCAGTTAAATATTCATCATTTTAGTCGAAAATTCATCTTTCTGCTTTGAAATTCAACTATTTCAGTACAAACAAACTCTTATGTTTGGTTTAAAATTATTTTTTTAAACTAAAGATTTTACTATTCCATTTTTGTTTGGAAATTATTATCGTTTCAGTTCAAAATTCAACTAGTTGGTTGAAAATTTGTCTTTCTTAGTTAAAAAGTCAACTATTTCGTTAAAAATTCATGTATTTTGTTGAAAAATTGTATTTACTGGTAGAAAATTAATCTTTTTCTTTCAAAATTAATCTTTTTTTTAAAAAGTTCATCTTTTTGGTCAAAAATTCAAGTGTTCCAGTTAAACACCTTCATTTCTTTGTGAATTCGAAGAAATTTAATATCTCCCAATTTTCCAAATTGTATATGTATATGCTGGAAATAGTTTGTATTATTTTTAGTACTTTCATTGCAGTATTTAAAAAATTTACAATTTATAGCTGTTAAGCGTAAGGTCTACTTTATTTCCAACCATGCCATTTCAAATGCACCTGAAAATTTACATCAGGGATTAAAGCGTAAACAGTCCTTTTTACCTTGCTTTTTATGATTAACCATTTATTTCCTGTGGCATCTGTGCAGGTTAAGCTGAAATTAGGGACTGAAAGCCCTCAAAGTAAACCTTTTTACAATTTTGGGACATTTATGATTTTCTTTGAACACTTTAGGAAAATTTTCACACCTTGTTGATATAAAGTTTATTATCTTCCTTTCCATCTTTCCATCTTTTCAAGAGCTTCAGGCCAAAAAGTATTTAACTTCACCTTTCCAAAATTTCTCCTTTTTCTGAAAATTCAGTATTTGTCAATCGTCTGACAAGAAACGTCGGTCCGGTGCAAGCTTAGTTTCACTCGTTTTCTTAAAATGCAAAGTGGTTCAAAATGGAACACCGTGGTTTATGTTTAAAAAGGTTCATAGCATATAATTATCAGTTGTGTATAATCTGTCAAGGGGTACAACGCGATGAACTTAAGTCGACAGAGAATGGCCGTGAAAGGGTGAGATGGGCAGCTTTAGTACGAGAAGATGAAGTGTCACATCGATTATCCTCATTACCAGAAAATACGGAATTTTCTTATCATGGGGAAACGTGCTACAAAAATTATACGAATAAGTGGAAGATGGCGCAATGTAGTGTTAAGCGAAGACGCTTAGAATCTACAGAAGAAGGCGAGCCAATGGATATGGATAATTCCGAAGACTTTTGCGCTAATCATAGTGATTCTGTGAATAGTAGAACATCGACTTCTACTGGCAGTGAATCAATGAATACAAGTGATCCGAGTAATTCAGATGCTTCGATTTGTGCAGAATCCATTCATCAAGGTGGGAACGGAGATGAAAGAGAAGGGATCTTGAAGAAAGTGTGTATTTTGTGTTCTAGTTCCAAAACTAAAGGTGAAAAAGTACCACGTAAAATAGTAAATACAGAGAGAGCAGAATCATTCATCAGAATCTTTAAGTATTTTAACGGCAATTTTTTAAAAGAAGCAAGACTCTTAGGAAATTCTTCAGACGTTCTTGAAGGAGATTTATATTTCCACCAAAAATTTCTCCGCTCTTTAGAACGAGAATATGACCGTGCAACTTCTGAAGATAGCAACGGTGAACTATTTTCTCGAAAAAAGGCTATTCTGGATATTCTGGACAAAATACATTCTCAGTTTGAAGCTGGTATCGCATTTTCGTTAACTGAAATTGCCAGTGATGTGAAGAAAACCTTCAAACTTGCGGAGTCTGTTAGAAACAGAGACGTTGAAAAAATTATAAAAGAGAAGTACGGAACAGGTGTAAAATTCTCATCGTCCTCGGATCAAAGCAAACCTACTATGTTCTTTAGTTCTAAAGTGCGAGTGGAAGACATTTTTCATACTTTGCGAATAAAGGAAGAAATTTCTAAATCCGGAGAAGAAATGAAAGATTGTGGGCGAAATATTCGACGGATTCTTTTACATTCCGTGGATTTCGGCTTGGACAACAAATTTTGCGATGCTCACGATTTAAAAGCTGCCTGGGATAATACAAAACTTTCATCTGAGCTAAGACCATTTTTTTCAGGCGTGTTTGGTCTTGAAGAAAACTTTTTTAATATGCAATGTAACACCGAAAATGCTTCATCAGACAGTGATGATGAGGAAGAGGCAACGCAGTCAAGTTTTATTCGAAATATGTGGTTGAAAATTAATTGCATATTTCAAATATTATTTTATGCACTGCACAATGGTAAAAAGCGCACACCTTTGCACGTCATGACCGGCATGACGGTTCATGCAGTATGTAAAAGTAAAAGTCTCATAGATAGTTTAAATAGGACTGGCATAAGTGTCAGTTATTCAGAAGTAAGGAGATTTCATAATGACTTGGGTGCGTTTACCATAGAAAACAGTGCAAACGGTATGCCGATACCTTCTCATCTTGATCCAGACTGTCATACAACCGCAGCAGTGGACAACTTTGATCACAACGAGGAATCGTTGTCAGGAATGGATGGAACCCATGATACAGTTTCAGTGTTGTTTCAAGAAAAGCCAGTCCAAGATATAGGGAAGCCAAATGTCAGCGAAACGGGAGTCGACCATCGTGACACAGTCATCAAAGAAAAATTAAACTGTCAAAATTTGTTACCGTTTCAAAAGAATGCCGGGCCAATCTTGTTGCCTGATGATTATAAATTTTGCACCGACTCATGTGTAGCCGATCCGAACACATTTTATGAGTTAGAAACAAAAGATTTGGCTTTCAACTTAAGTAGAATGGAAATTTCTGACCAGTACATTGTTTCCGGCGAAAAATCACATCAACCCGTTCCATCATCTTCACCTTTTAATTCTAGTGTCACTGAGGATAAGCGTCGAAAACAAATTGTTGGTTTCTTGCCCATTTTGCCATATCCTGTTACGGATTACGCAACTGTATATACGGCATTATGCAATTTCAAACATGTTTTAAAACAATTAAAACAAGAACACTTAGCAATATTCTGCGACGAAGGTGTCTACAAAATTGCGAGACACATTAAACTTCTGCGAGGAAAGGAATTCGAGAAGTTATTGATACTGTTGGGTGGATTCCACATGGCCAAAATTGTTCTGGCTTGTATCGGAAAATATTTACGTGGGAGTGGCGTGATAAATATTTTCATTGATCTAGGCATTTTTGGTCCTGTAGTTGTTGAACAAGTTTTGAACGGATCTCATTATGCGAGGTCATTCAAAGGGTTTTCAATGCTTCATGAAGTTTTGAGCCGATTATTACTGGAAGCTTTTTTTGCTGAAAATGGAACTCAGGATTATCAAGATCAGCTGGACTTATTAAAAATATTGCAAGACAGTTTCAGCGAGAATGATCCCGATGCGTGCAAGGCAGCCGTGAAGGAGTTCCAAAAGAGTTGCAGTAAATTAATTCAGGATTTGAAACAATTTATCGCACGGAGGTCCGAGGAATCAAATTTATTCAAATACTGGAATAACGCGCTCATTCTCATTAGTCTTGTACGTAACCTTGTCAGGAGTGATCGTGAAGGAAATTGGGAATTACACGTGCAAACAGTCACAAAGTTAGTTCCAATTTTCCACGTCATGGATCGAACGCATTATGCAAGGTGGGGTGCAGTTTATTTGGAGGACATACTTAACCTTGAAAAAACTTTTCCGGAAACATATCAGAAATTCAAGGAAGGACGTTTCTCCATTAAAACATCGTCTGTCCCTTGCATGTCAAGTAGTCCTGATCTAAAGCTGGAACAAACAATTAATAAGGAGCAAAAAGGACCTTCAGGTATAATAGGTTCTACGAGAAGGAAAGAGTTTGTCGCGTTGTGGAATATCATTTATCACGAAGTTCAAGAAATTTCCAATTTGTACAGAGACTTGACGTTTTATCAAAATTACTCGAGTGAACTTGACGTACATCATGACAGCTCGCCACATTGTACAGCAAGAACCGAAAAAATGATACAGGACATGTTCACGTACGTGAAAGGGAAAGTGAATCCTTTTCAACCAGGTCCTCAAATATTGAGAAACATTGTCACAGAGCAAATAGTGCAACCACAAAGTACAGTCGATGCTCTTCTGCATATCTTCGAAGTTCGGAGAGTATCTCGGCGACGATTCCTCGTGTGAATC
Organism: Andricus curvator; assembly: GCA_932195095.1. Lineage (NCBI taxonomy): Eukaryota > Metazoa > Arthropoda > Insecta > Hymenoptera > Cynipidae > Andricus > Andricus curvator. The sequence goes on from CAKNYM010048853.1 coordinate 17,484, forward strand.
TTCCGTCGTTTACATCTACCAAGCAGGCGGAGTCACTGGGGAAGAAGAAGAAAAAATGCCAGCAGAAAACACAGCAGACACTCGATTTAGCAAGAGACCGTGGCTACCCATGAAAAACTTGCTGTCTTTTGAATTAAGTGAAGAAGATCCATTATTTGACGCAAGTGGATTCTTAAAAAAAGGATGTAACAAATGTATGTTAACGAACGAGTTGGAAAAAAAAATTGCAGCGAAAAACATTTGCCCCGAAGCAATGGACACTTCCTCCACGTGTTTGATTGTCGATGTTATGTTACTGTGTCGCAAATTCAACTGGAAGAATTTGACAACCTTCAAAGATTTTGCCAGAGCTTTTTGTAATGCAGTGACAGGAAATATGAATCACCAAGTAAGCAGAATCGACTTCATCTTCGATTCGTACCTGCAGTTCTCTCCTAAAACAATCGAAAGAAATCGTCGCAAAAACTCAGAAAGTGTTTCCATTCATAACATCGATGAGGATGTCAAATTGCCTCCGTCGCCAGAGAAGTTTTGGCCTTCAAGTGACAATAAAATAAACTTGCAATTATTTCTTCGCAAGTATATCCAGAACAATAGCAGAAATCTGTGGCCTGGCTCGGAAATAATTTGTAGTGCTACGAATTTAACGCAGTGCTCTTCATCCGAAAGAATTGCAAATCTGCATACTCTTCAACGCCCTGATTTGGAAGAAGCTGACATCCGAATTCTTCCGCACATTTGTCACGCAGCCGACGACGGATTTGAAAATGTTATTCTTCTGTGCTCTGACACTGACGTTGTGGTTCTAGTTCTTGCTCACTGGGAATCGTTTCAACAAAAAGGCTTGAAAGTAAGTACATTCTCTACATTTCAAATTTCATTGACTAATTTACCGCTAGAAAATCAATTGTATTTACATACACTTCACAAAAAGACATTATGGTAAAATTTGAAGTACATTGATCAATATCAGTATCTCGCTCAATTAGTGGGTTCTTTTTTCAATTTCATCCCCAGATTCCACCGTAGGGTCAAACTTGGTGCAAAGACGGCGCAAAAAAGGCACGAAATTTCAAACAATTATTGTACTTGCCAATGGATTTAAAAAAATTGTAAACAATGATATGTTTCTACGTACAGTACCGTCCGCGAGTATTTTTTAGAAAAAGATACTAACTTTGTGAGTGAGAAATACCGGTGTAACTTCGGTTTTCACTTTCTTTTCATTTAAAATTGTGTGCAAAATGTAGGAAAAGAATGGTCAAAATTAGAAAGTGAACCCAAAGAACTGTGAAAATGTTTTTATAATTTCTTACCTTTTATATTAAAAGACATATTGCCTTACCTATTGGATCAAATGTATAGTTAATATAGTAATATAGCATATGTAAATAAACATGTTGCCAAGTAATATTGATTTTATTCTTCTTTCATTTTCATAAACAATCTTAATTTCAGTCCACTTCATAATAAGTAGACACGTTGCTACCAGAGAATTTATTCAGTAAGAGAAGGTACGCAGTTTTCAATGATAGGCTATTAGCTATTTAAAACTTCACCTTTTTTTTTCATTTTTATTATTTTGCACCTGCAGGTAACTGCTTGAATTGAAAATTCTATTGAGTAGGATGTTTGCCTGTGTGCGCCTGTGTGTGAGGGTCCGGCCGAGGTCTCAAACCTGCAGCTTCCCAGCTAAGCCCCCCTGTCTCGACACGATGCTGTTACTAACACTCGTACACACAGACGTGAAAATTCTGTATTAATTTCCAATTTTTTAGAAATTAAACTAATAGTCCAATTGAAAAAATTTTAAAAGAAATTGTCTTCGTCTCGGCGGGAACTATATAATTGAAAAAGAATAATTGCGAAATGATGAAAAATACACTGGAGAAATGGTTTTTCATTAAAACGCTATTTTATTGTTTTTCTCGAAAAATATCAATCAAATCAACATGCACCATTAATGAAATTTGTGCACATCACACTGCTTCAAATCATTATGAAAAAATATTTCAAAAACTTACAGAACTTTCCGGCATATGGCCTTTTTTATTTAAGCACACAAAATGTCAAATAACAACAAAACGACCGGGAATTTGCTATGTGCACCCGATATATTCGGAATCAGAAGAACATTCTGCACAAGAATTAATCATCAAATCTTACGGACCTAAAATGGATGCTCACTCTCCTCTTCGGATCCCCGACTAGTCACATCTCGAACCCCTTTTCCAAGTCTAACTTTAAAAAATACGAGTGTTAGTGACTGGTCACGGGAAAGTGATCGTGAGGATTCGTGATTCGAATCTGAAGTGCTGCCATCTGCTAGACAATTCGCAAATTAGTGATAAAGTGTATTATTATAGGAATAGTTAACTGATGAGCAATAAAATTCTTTAGTGTGCTTTTAGTGTGTAAAGTTCTTGATTATATGACACTTTGTGTGTATTTATAACTTAATATTCCTCATTTTATAATAAAATAGTAAAATATTCTACTTTTTTCCAAAGTAGCAAAAAATATGATCGGAACAGAAAGTTCCTTATTGACACAACAAATTTGCCGGACTAGAAACTTTAAATACGGCAACATTTTCCGGAGCTCAATACTCGACCTTAAAGAAATGAAAAAATTCAGAGCCAGAATAGAAAGCTGGTTTTTTCTGTAGGGAGCAATTTTATCTAGAAATTTCAAGAAATAAAAGATATTCATTTTCGGGTCTACTTCAACTTTCATGAAGAAAATTGTATTCAAATGTTTATAAATATAAACATTTGAATGTATTTTACAATGTACATACTTTGACGTGCTGTACCTTCAGCAATTTTTAATAAAATCTTCTGGAAATTTGTACATGGATAATGTAAAGTCTCATGCAAAAATTAGCTCCAGCCAGTTTAAAATCAAATAACAACTCCTTGTGCTATAAACAATAATGAACAAAGACGCCTTTTCAGCTTCTAATAATCGTATAGACTTGTAATAAAGCTGAATAATTTTCAAACAAATTGAATAATAAAATGACTTTCTTTAATATTTCTATTACTTATACTTTGTTTATTATTAATTTTTTTTTGTTAAAACGTAATGTATCCTTATTGCTGTTATAAAGGAAAATTTAACGGTGGCGGCATGTGGCCCCCCTAAACAATCCCACATTTTTTCTAAGCCATAGGCGTAAAATTTTCGCTCTTGCATCTCGAGCGCAACTAGCCAGGAAAAGTTGTGAGTGCGAGTAGGACAACAGTATAGCACTTTCCGTAAGTGCGTCCTTTTCCATCTTGCACACGTAATACGCGCCCCTTCCCACTGAGGATTAAATACAATATATGTATATAGGAAATTTTCATTTCAGCACTTGATAATGTGGAAGTGTAAAATTTGAAATCTACGAATTATGATACCAACGATATATTTCCAAGTTTAACAATTTACGCATCAAGCAATTCTCTTAATTGCAATAAGAGATCTAATTTTCTTTACTTCTATTTTCAAATTAAATCATTGTTATTAGTATCAAGCGAATTGAAAATATAATATTTCAACGTATAAAAAATACACAGTTTCCAAGAATACATGTTCATTTCGGCCAGTTTAAATGCTGTAAAAAATACCTGATTATGTAATATGCATCCAGTATTCTGACTTACAAATGAAACTTAAATTTTAGGTACTTGGTACCTGAAAGTTATTTCATTTTGGTGTAATTTTTATACGTAAAAATTTTATTTTTCAGTACACTTAATTACTAATAATAATGATTTTAGTTGAAAATATAAGTGAAGAAAATTAGATGATTGATTGCAGTTAGGAGAATTACTTGATGCGAAAATTGTTAAGTTTTGGAAATAACATATCTTTGGTATCATATTACGTAGATTTCAAATTTTATACATCTACATTATTAAGTATAGCACTTATGGAAAGTGCTATACTGTTGTCCTACTCACACTCACAACTCTTCCTGGCTAGTTGCGCTCGACATGCAAGAGCGACAAGCTTACGCCTTTGGTTTAGAAAATATTTGATTTTGAACAAGCTGACGCTAATTTTTTAATGAGGCTTTAGATTATCCTTGTGAAAATTTTCAGAAAATTTTATTAAAAATTGCTAAAAGTGCAGCACGTCAAAGTGTGTACATAGTAAAATGTGCATTAACTTGTTAAATATAAACATTAGAATAAAATTTTCTGAATGAAATTTGAAGCAGAACCAAAAAGAAGTATCTTTTATTTCTTGAAATTTCTTGATAAAATTGCTCCCTAAAGTGAAAACCAGCTTTCTATTCTGGCTCTGAATTTTTTGATTTCTTTAATCGATGTTTTCTCGAAACTGATCACTTTTATCAAAAAATGTTCTCTTAGAAAAAAGTGCTCCTCTGAGAGTAGTCCAACTTTTGGCAAAAGTTTTTTGCTGTGCAATCAATATTTTAATTTTATTTTCTCTCATTTTTCCACGTAATTGTTAATTTTTTATGTTAACAATTGATTGAATCGAAAAATGATAGAGGAAATTTCTCTTCGTACATCGGGTTTCTAGCCATATATTTGAACTTTTGAAAAACCCCAAATTACAACAGGATTATTACATTATAATCGCTGGGGGATTTTATTGACCCTCAAAAATTAAATTGTGTAGAAATTGTTGGCTTTAGGGTCAGGTGAATTGAAACGAATTAAGTTGTTTCAAACGTTTCGGCACACAATGGTGGCCCTCATCAGTGAGTTTTATTAAATCTGTGAAAAGTACATAATATCTTGTAGGTACGCAATTTTACAATTAAAAGTGTTATTCATTGGTTAATATCTCAGTTGTGAAATTATAAAAATTATATAATTTAAAAATTTTGATTTTGTTTAATTCTATTAATAACTATTGGTGAATATTGCAGTATTAATAAAACACGGGTTTTATTTTAACGAAGTACAATTGATGAAAAAACAATGACAATGTAGATGAAAAAATTATGACAAAATTTTAATTTAATTTTTTAATTTTTATTTTCAACACAGTGGAAAGAATACCAATGGCGAGGAAACATTGCATTCAAACAATTATTTATTTAAACAATTAATTTCTCTTGATTTCTTGCATAAGCAACATAAGTAAGACCTAAGGAAATTTATTCAAATATATTAATATTGACGGTCTAATGAAAGGATTAGATTTGTTTTCACAAATCTGTTATGAATTGAGCAACATGTTTAAAAAAACAAATTACACGAATTAAAATGGCTGAGTTTGAATGAACTCACCGTTGGATCAACTCTAAAGTTCTACTGCTTTTCTCTCCGTATTCATATCCATACGTATAAAATGCCAGGAAGCAGCACACAAACCCTTCTAATATGGTCCTGTGTTCCATTATTGTGTCGCCTTCCGCGAATACCTGGCACGTGGCGTTGTCATCGAATAGGGACTGTCCTGCAATAAGATAACATAATAAGTATAATCTGATAAAAAGTTTAACAATGAAAAATAACTAAGTTGACTTATTACATAAAGCTTAAGTTGCATTTTTATCAAAGAAACATGAAATGTCTATTGAAATAGATGCATTTTTAAATCAAGGAGACGAATTAAAAAAGAAAATAGTTGAATTTTCATCCATAAAAGATATCAGCTGACTTTCCAAGAGCAAAATGTAAATTTCAAACAAAAAGTGCATTTTCTACAAAGTTATTGAATTTCCAGCAAAACAGTTGAATTTTCAACCAAAAAGGGTGCCTTTTTAGCAAAATTGGAGAATTTTCAGCCAAACAGTTGTATTTTATCCAAGAAACATGAAATGTCTATTCAAGCAGATTTATGAAATTTTAATTGAAAAAATGCTTTTATGTGGATTCTGAGGACCTGAAGAACAACATATTAAAAGTTCAAATTAAAAAGGGGATAACTTCGTGGTTAAAATCTGAAATGAAAACAAATTTGGTTTTGCCCATGTTAATTACATAAGAACTTCAAAGACGATGGCCCACCTCTAAATATTGTTTTATAATGGATTTAAAAAATGTGGCTTCTACAATCGGAGAAACTGTCGTTATTTGCCTTTCGCTCCTAAAAAAACAAAAAGTGTTTTTTTCAGGTCACACTAATAATAATTATATAATAATAACATGTTTCTATAACATTTCAGTTACAGCTTTTACTAGTGAACAATAATAAAAAATTACCAATGATGATAATAATAATAATAATAGTAGCTCTAAGAAAGCATCCATGGAGGCATGCATGGAAGCGACTGTTGTCACCTTCCAACGCTCGCGGCCGCCGTGTATGGATAACAGAGGTAAAATACCAACTCCAAACTACACCATGCTCCTAATTTTATACCTACATCATCGCAGAAGATTTCAGACGTCGTATTAAATTAACCTATGACATCTTCACCTCATCAGTCACTTGACTTAGTCCGTCGCTATGAAGAAAAACCTGGTTCACCCGAGCACAAGTTAAAAAAAAATATAAATAATAATATTTAAAATAAAAATCTAGTATATTTACAAGGTAAGTCCTCATTCCAGAGTGAATTCCCCACTTCCGTAACGATAACCAATCTATCTTCTCTCCCCACTTTGCTCATATCTCATTCGCTCGCTGATCCTTGGGGAAGTGCAGAAAGCAGCGGGAAAGAAGTTTTTTTCTCATACCGATTAGATTGATTCGAATTAGAGAATATGCTTCCCACAGAGAATATGCTTCGGTCATCAATGTCTCAGAACTCGCAGCGTTAGT
>CAKNYM010048854.1:0-20070 GCA_932195095.1 Andricus curvator
GCTACAGATTATTTTGAACATCGTTTTTCCATTTCGCCCCACTGTGCCCCGCTACCCCCGACTCTTATTTCCATTTCCGTCCTGCCCTCCACCTTCTCAAGCCTTTTTTCCGTCCTTTCTTTCCACGCCCTAATCTCCTCTTCCATCTGTTTTATTTTAACTTCTTTTTCTTTTCTTTCCCTCTCTAACCCATCTACTCTCTCTCAGCTCTTTCACCTCCTTTTCCCATTTCTCATCTCTGATTCGCAAGTCCTCCCTCATACCTTCCATCTGCTCCTTGGTCCCCCTTACGTCCTCCCTCAGCCCCCTGATCTCGCCTAACAACATCCCGAGAGCCTCCTTTTCCAAAATCCCCTTCATTTTTTTGGGGGGTGACCTCGGTGTTATCCCGCTTTTTTTAAACGGGCTCTCGACCTCGCTTTTCTCCGGACTCTCTTGGCTGTCTCTCTTCCTTTTCAAGAGATCCTCCCCGTCACTTGCGCTTGACGCTCTCTCCCTTACCTTCTCGCTTCCTTCGTTGCCACCGTCCCGATTTCTCCCTCTCCCCGACGCACCGCTCGACACCGGGCGACGCGTTGTTGGCCGTCGTGGCTTGTGGAAAATTCACTCCCCGTCGGTTTCACTACCAGCATTGCCAGTACGCTCGCTGCCCACCTCCCGCTCTACCGCCGGTAACTGGGACCTATCCATACAGTACCTGCCGCAACCGACAGATGTCTCTGCCAAATGTTGGCGTCTTTCGCCGCCAAATTTTCCTTTTTTTCCCCCCTTTTTTTTCAATTCCTCAGTCCCTGCATACACCCCTTTCTCTCCCTTAGCATCCTCTAACTTTTCGAGAAGCGCCCTTGAACCCTCGAAAGCCCAGGACTCCTGACCACGAACTCCCCCGATTACTTGCCAACCTAACCTCACTTTCCCTATCCAGCTAGATACCAGTAGTAGTTCCAGTAACGAATCTATTGTGAGGGAGCGATACCCTCTGCCAGTTTTAGAGGATATTTTGCATGAAATAAAGGGGAACAATTATTTTTATACTTTAAGGCATCAGGTCAGGTTTCAATCATATTGAATTAGAACCGGAATCAAGACAGATTACAACATTTTCGAGAGGTTCAAAGAAAAAGGGGTTGACTTCGAATAAAGAAAAATGTAAATTCGGTCTTAAAGAAGTGCAAGGGTGCAGACATTTACAATGAAAAGTCGATACTATTTTAAATTTCAAAGACCTGGAAAACCCAACGAAGGTCGAGACTGATTATTTACGATTCTAATAAACCAATCGAAAGCGCGGTACAGGATTAATGGTATATCAGTTGAGTAACATCTGAAGCTACTGCACGAGCTATTCAAATTGAAGAAATTGAAATCAAGTCGGAGAAAGACTCCATGTTACTTACTTAGAAAAGCCTTAATTTATGGAAATTGGATTCCGCTTAAAAATTCGAAATTTAGGTTACGGAAGGATGAGTTGTTTTTTTGAAAATATCGTTTGAAAAAGCACCAGAATTGTAATGCCAAAAACTGTACAATACAAGGCGATACAGGCGATACAAAACAGGTTGCGCAGCAAGGTCTGGTGGGAAAATATCAACAAAGACGCAGCACATCATTTAAAAGTATGCCGCGGTTGTTAGTTGGTACAAAAAACTGTAACACCTACACCCCTAAAGCGGAATGCGTTACCAGAGGATCCATGGGAGGCATTAGCGATAGACTTGTTAGGTCCGTTACCAAAAAAGGGTATGTACTTGTCGTGGTCGATTATTAGAGTTGGTGTTATGAGATCGGAATCTTGCATTTGATTACTGCGAACAGGATAATTTATCACCTATCTGTAATTTTTGCTAGGCGAACAGGATAATTTATAACCTGTCTGTAATTTTTGCTAGGCATGGAATTCCAAACTTGTTGCTCTGTGATAATGGAACACAGTTTGCACCTAAAGATCTATCTGATTAGCGAAATGTTTTGGGTATACGCGTGTCGCATACGGCTCCTTACTGGCCTCAGGCTAACAGCGAAGTCAAAAGGAAGAATGAGAGTTTGCTCAAGACGTGGATCATGTGTGGAAGAAACTGAGGGGAAAAGATTATTATGACGAGAGGAATAGAGTTGAAGGATCCGAAATACATGTAGGCGAAGTCGTCTTAGCTCAAAGACAGGACAAAGGCAACAATTCAAGTGCGGAATATGATAACACTAAATTTAGTTTTACTGCGAAACAAGGTAACACAGTAACTATTCAGTCTCTGAATGATAATGCGGTTTATAATCGACATTCGTCACACGTCAAGACATTTTTTGAAAAAAAGCAAACCCGCGATGTAGTAATCATTAGCGACGAAGAAACCGACGAAAATCTAGACTTAGAAAGTTTCAGGCGCTTTTCCAACTAGGAGCAACGACAACCAAAATAAAAATTTTGTTAAACCAATTGAATTCGAACCACGATTGCGACCGAAACGTGAAACAGAAACACACAGAGCTTCAGCACATTTCGCATCAGTTTTTGCGAAATAAAGCTGCCTACCTCTCGAAAAATTGATATATGTGCGGAGCGCTTCCCTAACCGCCCAACAAGCCGCAGACGAGAAGAAGAAAACAACATTAAGATCAACCGCGGAAAGCAGGCACCTCCTGAGAGATGATCGCGATTTCAGGACAAGGAGGAACATTAACATCCAGGTCCCTCCTAAGCCCCAAGATCTGGTTGAAATGGATGCCTCCCTTCGTGAGGATATCTCACTGGAGTCCGACCTCTGGACCATCGATTGTTCAGTTTATGGTGCGGCGAGAGCTTTGGCCAATTCAAACCGAAGGCTAAAACCGACGACAGACCAATCGACCAAAAGACGCTTGCACCAACTAAACAAGAAGATTGGATGGGCAAGACAGAATGTGTCCCGTGTTCAGTTTGTGATTGACTACATAAAATCTGGTCGACAAAATACGGGTGTTATCTGATGCAGAGAGGAAAATACAGAAGAGCGAGAATCCACAGTTTCTCGCTGACCCATCGCGCCTCTTCAGCGATCTCCCTGTTTCTGTCAAAAATCCACCCAAGTCCAACGAGGCAGAGACATTTTGAGGAGAGGTATACAAAATACCGAAAACACTGAAGTTGGAAGTAAATACTAATAATCCGCTTCAGGACCAGATCGTATCAAGAACATCTACGCAGTTTACTTCTACACGCCAACATCTGGCCCGCATATTCATCTCATATTTAAAGTCGGAGACGCCCATTCCGCAGTGCCAGGAAACCGCGAGAACCTGCTAATCGACAGGTGCGTCTGCAAAGACGCAGCAGCCCATCAGCGCGTCCTGTCAATGGCTTGGATTGACTATCGGAAAGCTCTCAATTCAACCTCTCATAGACTTATCATCTGTCTGTTAGAAACCTGGAAGGTTTATCCACACATACTGAGATGCATAGTGAGATTAATGCCCCTTTGGAAAACTAGATTTACTATTTCATCTGAAAATTATCGTATGACAACGAACAAGGTTACCTTCCAGAGGACCCTCTGCTCTTTTTCATCACACTTCTGCTACTATCTTTCGCACTACGCAATTCTCCTGGGTACCTCTGCAGCGACACTAATCATCGCGAGCATAATGTCGTTCATGTATTTTATATGGATCACCTGAAGATCTATGCTTCTGGATCAACTAGATCAACTTCAGCTTGCTTTAAATATCGTCAAGGAGTACACAGAAGAGATTGGTATGGACTTTGGATTGGACAAGTGTGCCAAGACTAAAGTGAGGAAAGATTACTGGCGTTCCCGAGGACCCCAAGCTTGTGGATATAAGTGTTATGAGACATCTTGACACTGGAAAGACCTATACATACCTTGGTGTGCCTCAAAGCCGCATTTAGGACGTAACATTAGTGAAGAAGTATCTCCAAAGCACGTACAAGCATCTTCGTCGACAAATTTGGTCTTCAAACCTGTCGGCGTTGAACAAGGTATCTGCAACTAACATGCTTGCCGTCCCGGTTCTACTCTACTCTTTTGGGATGGTTCAATGAACGAAGAACAAGCTTACGGCCCTTGATGTCGCCACGCGTAACAACAAGCATATGCATCAGAGCTTGCATATAAATTCGTCTGTTCTGCGATTATACATCCCACGACGTCAAGGCGGACGCGGATTTTTGATTCTCGAATGTCTTCATAACCGAATTCATCTGCGTACAGCTTACACCATTTGAAATGGAAGAGATTATTTCGTAAAAATGATCAGGAAACACGAGATGATTGGCAAAGGAGCGCTTCTTTATAAAGCCGCAGAGCAACCGGCCGAGGCCCTTTGCCTGAATTTTAACATCAGAAGTGAGGAAAGTGCATAACTCCATCTAGATACCTCACTTCTAAAAGCCCAAGTAAAGAAAGCATAGGTTAAAAAATTCCGCCAATAGCTACTTGACAAGAAAATGCACGGAAACTTTCACAGAAGTGTTGAAGATCAGTCCTTGTCGAAGGAGCAATTTTTTGCTTTCCTCAGATCATTAGGACCTAATTCAGGTAAAGAGAGTTTCATTTTCGCATGCCAGGTCGGTGTCATTTCCACCTTAGTATACCGTGACCGCATTTTACGTCAAGAAGTTCCCAGCGATAGGTGCAGAGCGTGTCATGCGCACGCTGAGTATTTAGAACATATACTAACCGGGTGTCCCACTTACGCGAGAACGACGTATCACTAAAAACATTATGCAGCCCTGAGTGTGCCTTATTACCATCTTTGTTGCTCTTACGGGGTGAACCTGATGGTTGATGACCCTGCCCTGCCGAATGCTCCGAGGGAGATAGAGTCCATTATCCAAAACAAGAAGTGCCAAATTGTCTGGAACTATGATTTTCGGGCATCAGTCTCCATTGCACACTCGAAGCCTGACATCGTTCTCCAAGACTTAGAGAAACGAACTATATTCGTGATCGAATTCTCGGCTCCGGCCGACTAAAACAATTGTAATTGTCTTTGTGATCGGTGCTCTCGGAGGTGCGAAACTATCACTAATTTGTAACCTGAAAGCCATACCCGCGTGCCAAAAACATGCTTAGGCATTTGTGACATGGATGCAGAAAGCTGTCATCCTTGGGTCGCTTCGTGTCCTCAAAGCACACGAGGGTTACGCCCGCCTGTCATTGTGATTTCTTCCGACCCTGTGGCCGCCCATCTCATGGCCGTGACACGTGGCCATAGGTGTGATTTACCGCGGTTCTATTGGAAGCTGGTGTCATTTCCATAAATGGCAGTTGCTCTCAGTGGAGCCCTGCAGTGGTTATGAATCTAAATCTTTCGTGCTCCTGACGAAAAACGGTTCAAGGATGTAAGTCAAAAACTTCATCATGCTGGAAATTACATTTCACAAGATATTTTGTTCTAGCCGGATAATAATACGAACTTGTGCGCCTTTTGCAATGCACCATGTGCGTAAATAACATGGTTTCGCCAGTACTTTTAATCTCTTGACTGGATTATTTGTCGGCTGCAAGACATCCAACTTAACCACGAGGTGTGAGAAACGATTTTTTTTCGCGAAGGGTTTTATCAATACTTTCCTGGTAAAGGTGTATTTTTACAATTATTTTGCGGAAAAAAGTATCCTGTAAAATGTACCACATTGTATAGTGAATCTCAGGTTTCCGAAGTGGAAAAGTCGGTCCTACACCGGACCTTACAAATGGCGTAGTACCGCGTCAGTTGAAAACGAAGAGCATAGCCACTGCTGAGATTTGTTACCGAGCCTAGTTTCGACGCAGTACTGGTTTAGTAGTGGCGAGGTACGGATTTCAACTGCAGATAATGCACCGACTTAAGTGTATTAGTGAGCTACTGGATTGATACTGGCGCGGTACTACACTAAGACTGAGTCCAAGTGTTGGCTATCAACCGACTTATGAGTTCTGCCCATGGTTGCTGCGGTACTGGCTAGTACTATTCCAGTACACATAAAAATTGGAACATTTTGAAAATCTACATTTTTGAAAAATTCTTTCAATATTATTTTTCAATATTACTCCCAAGTGATTTTCCGTGATATTTTTTCTGACCCAGATACCCCCCACCCCATTTTAGAATCACGTGATATATGGATGGCCTCTATGGCCGCTCACCTCACTTCTGAGACTTGTATCGCGCCGCTCCGTTACTTCCAGTTCTCCACTGAACAACTTCTTGCAATAACTTTTGTCCAGAATACCGGACAACTCCTCACTATAACTTCATTTTAAATTTTGATTCATCATGCTTGGTCCCACAAGTAGCTAAGGAAATATACGGTCCGACCCCACAGAGCCCCGCATGCGGGAGTAAGACTAGCGAGTATTATTTCATGTTTATGCGTCAGGTTCAAATCCTCCCAGCATGCGTCCGAAATTAAATTTGTTATATAAACGTCAAAAATTGCAAATATCGATTAATTGTAAGCATGTAAATCATATTTCTGGAAATAAGGCGTGTGCTTAATCAGAAATGCCTTTTTACAATATTTTAAAGATTTTTGGTGCCGTGTAAAAGCCAGTACCGTCTCAGTAACGACTACCAACTCCCAGCTGATATACTCCTTTTTATATCAGTACCTTAAAGAACACGCATTGGAAATTGCGATTTAGTTCATTATGTTTTGCTAGTTTTTGGCTTTCAGCTCCCAGCTGAGATACCTTTCCCACATAGCAAACTTGCCGAAAAACATGGCCTTTTCTTGGGACTTGGTCCAAGTGGCAAGAAGAAAAACCAAGTCTGCCCTAGGTTTAGATGTTTGCTTAGACCTTGGTTAAAACATAAGTTCATGTTCACCTAAAATTTTTATTTAAAAAAAATTAAATTATTTTTCACGTAAATTTGACGAAGAATGTAGTCATTTAAGAAAATAGTATTAATTGAAGAATCCAGTGAAAAATTGATAATTTTATCAAATCAGTGATCAAGAATGTTAAAAACATTCGAAATATCAACTAATATATCAGACATCGAAAACAGCGAGCCAATGCAATGGCAAGCTTAATTCGTGGTCGCAAGTTGGCTCTGACATGAACCTATAGTAGATCTAATCCTAGGGCAGACCTGGTTTTTTCTTCTGGCCACATGGACGAAGTCCCAAGAAAAGAACATATTTTTCGGGAAGTGTGCTATATGGGCTTGGTAATAATGCTAGTACCAAGCCGTTTGTCATCCGAAGGGGCGGCGAAACAGTTTCGCCCCATGTATGGAGTTCAGATGACCGGGGGGGCGGGGGTGAAAATACAATTTTCGAAAATTGACGAAAAAATTTTTATTTTAAGGCTATAAGTGGCTGCATTTATGTCCAAGGCAATCCTCGAGACTCGCCATAATTCCAAGTTCCAGTGTACCAGTTCTCCTAGTATATTTTACAACGTACTTTTATTCGTGTCCTCAGTAAGATGCTGGGGATCTCAGAATCGGTCAAATATTTAGGAGTAATTCTTGATAGTAATCTGCACTGAATCTGTCTGAAATTGTCTTTAATTGAAATTGCGCCTGCTTCCCTGTTTTTCTATTCCGCGGAAGCGCTGCAATCGTTACAGTGTCAACGAAAATTTGAAAATTGAATTCGGAAAGAAATGTCAAAATAGTCCAGGTTATTTACTTCAGGGATAAAACAGAAAATTTCATTTGCTTAAGAGTCAAAAAAATTAAAAGACTGAATTCGGTCAATTTTGAGATGAATTATTCTTCCTTTTAGAAATAATATGTTTATATATGTAACGCAGGCATGATTTACGTGAATTATCAGGGTCTTTTTAGATCTGAAAGTAGCCGTTTAGAGAATAGTAGGAACGACAGCGAATGTGCATGTGCTCAGTACAATAATAAGGCCATAATACTCCGAGGAGTATTATGGGCTCATAATCATACTCCGCACATGCGCATTCGCAGTCGCTCGTGTGCAGCTGTGATAAATTTGTAAATAATACCTTTGTTACACAAAGTATTGTGTGCACCAAGGAGGAAAACGTCTTTTTATCTCGCGTGTTTGCAATACTCAGTTTCGACTCTTTATTATAAACTCACGCTCGAATGAAAAGACTGTTTCCGTCCTAGGCACACAATATAATATTAATATTACCGGCTCGGACGTTTTACTACTGGTACTTCTGTTTTCTTTTTATTAAATTAAGCTTTTCTTTAGCCCTTTTATTATTTTCTGCTTGCATTGTGATTAATTCAATTTCCTTTTTTTACTCCGGTTTAAAAGTTTTCATTGTAAGCTAGATTTAGAAACGTACACTTTGAAATTTGAGGTCGATGCAAAGTAAATAAAAATGACTATTTTCACATTTCTTTACCAAATTTATTTTTCACATGGACGTTTGAATTAGGAGGACCCAGTGCGACAGGCGCGCGGAGTGAACACAATCGGCAAGGGGGGAATGTACATAGCCGCCACAATATGGCAGCCATGCATTTCCAGAGCGGACATGCATAGTTATATTATTATTATACCATAATGCCATTTTACTTTCGGGTCAGGCGTGACTTGCTCGGTGAGGAAAGGACCAATGTGAGGTAGGGGGTATAGATTTTTTTAGATTGATCTAGAATTCTCGTGTTATTTATTTAAATGACATGTTCGTTCCGCAACACTGCTCCGACCCAGGTTGCTGATCAATCTCTCTAGCGTTCACTCCAAGTGAAGAGCCTCACAAAATTGTTATGTGTGGTTCCCCACTTGGGCCCATTAGTACCCAATATCTTTGTTTCAGGCGTCATTCACTCTATTGTCACTCTCTTTAGAAACTATTTGTCGCCACACTTTTCTGTTCTGGCATACTACTTACTATAGCTTCCTTCACGTCCATGAATTTTTTCATGCAAGCTGTCGTGTTTCTATGGCTTCTTATGTCTCTTCGGATCAATGTCTCATTTACAGATTCTAACCATTCTTTCGGCGGTCTACATCTGGGCATTCTGCCATTTACTTTACCTTTATACACTTGTTGGGTCAGTCGTTCATTTTTCGATCTTTCAAGATGTCCGAACCATCTTGACTGATTTCTTTCCCATATGTCAACTAGTGTTTCTTGTGTACCACATTCTTTGAGGATTATCTCGTTTCGGACTTTGTCCATCAGTGTTTTCCCGCATATTGTGCGCAGAGGTTTCATGCCAATCGCGTTAATTTTAGTATTTTCCTTTTCTTGGCAGGTCCATGTCTCGCTACCGTATAGTACAGTCGGTACAAATGTAGAATTATGTATGGCCATTTTAACTTTTTTTGATATGTTTTTATTTCTGAGAATGGACCCTGCTCTACCGATAACCTTCTTACCCTCACTTATGCACCTATCTAACTCCCCATCTATTTTTCCGTCGCTAGTGAATAGGCTACCCAGATAAATGTACTTGTCAACTTGTTCTAATCTGTCATCATTTAGGACAATGTTGCACATTGTTTTCTCACTTTTTCCTTCAAACACCAAGATTTTGGTTTTATTTACGTTAATTTTGAGGCCCATGTTCTTCATTCTTGTATTAAGTTTATTCAACATTCTTTGCAATTCCTCTATTGATTCTGCCATAACAATCTTGTCATCTGCGAAAGCTAATCCACGTACCTTCACTGTTTCGAGATGTACACCTTCTTCGTCGAAGAGGGCCATTCTTAGACACTTTTCCATAAATATGATAAATAGCCATGAGGACATAACGCATCCTTGTTTCACGCCTAGCATAATATCGAACCAATTACTCAGTTTCCCATTAACCCTTACACTCGCTTTACTACCTGTAAGATAATATAAACGTTTATTTTTTAGCCTGCTGGCCTTAAAAAATTGACTTGCTTACACTTCCATTTTTTACAGAATTTTCTTACAACTAACCCTTAAAACTAACATCCTTCCACACCTTATATCTAACCCCTCTCCTGTTCTCCTTCTCCCACCAAGCTTACTTCCCCCCTCTTCCAAAAATTTCTCCTCATATTTACACGCTCGACTCCCCGCTAGAATCCCTACACTCGTTCTCCCCGTCTCCCTCCTGACAATATAATTAGGCGTGTTCCTTGCCAACCCCAGTGTCCACTTTACATATCTCTCCTGTATCCTATTTACGTCTTCGCTTTCCTTCCACCCCCACACCTCTACTCCATACAATAGCACACTCATCACTAGTGAGTCAAACAATTTCATTCTCCTTCCAAAATCATCTGCGAATAACTTCTTTCCCAACCCCCACACCTGCCTCATCACCACATTTGCCCTCCTCACTCTCTCTTTTATGTGACCATCCACTCCGCCATTCCTCCGAAACAAGAAGCCCAGGTACACAAACTCTTTCACCGCCTGCACCGCCTTTCCCTTCCACTTCCACTCCCCTTCCTTATTCCTTCCACCTTCTTTTCTGAAAACCATAACCTTGGACTTTTCCGCATTCAGTTCTAACCTGTTCTTATCCAGGTATCTTCTCAACCTCTTCATCATTTCCTTTAAGGCCTCCTCGCTTTTTGCCAACAACACTATGTCATCTGCATACGCTAGCGACCAAATTCTAACCCCTCCTATCCTGACTCCTCCTACCACTCCGGCCTCCAGCTTACTTTCAATATCCGCAATTAAAATCGCAAAAAGCGTCGGGCTAAGCGGACACCCTTGTCTTAACCCCCTATCCATCCAGAATCCCTCCGAAATCCCCTGTCCTCCTCTTACCTTATCTTTGGTTTCTTCATATATCTCCCTTGCCCTCTCGATCAGGCCTCTCTCCACTCCCCTCTCCTCCATCGCCTCCCACAACCTCCCCCTATCCACCGACGAAAAACGCGCCTTTTAGATCCACAAAAAACGCGTACACTCTCGACCCCTTCTTCGCTAACTCTCTATCCACCACGTGCTGCAGAACGTAGATATTGTCGATAGTACTCCTACCTGCCCTAAAGCCCACCTGCGTCTCTGGCAATATTCCTTTCCCCTCGGCATCCTTCCGCAGCCTCTCCGCTACTACCATCGCGTATACTTTATACGCCGTATTCATTAGCGTAATCCCCCTATAATTTTCCTGCCTATCCCTCTCTCCTTTCTTATTCAGAGGCACTATTAATCCTTCTCTCCACCCTCGTGGGAATCCCTCCTCCCTCCATACTTTCTTCACTACCTCCTTCAGCCTCTCCCTAACCTCTTGTGTACTAAAAAGCCACTACAACAGGCTACTACCTGTATATATTGTTTTTATTGCTTGAAGGAGCCATCCATTGACTCCGCACTCTTTAAGGGCTTCCCAAATTTTACTTCTATTTGCCTTGTCAAATGCTCTTCCTGGCTTAAATCCACTTTGGACTTTCCATATCTTTTCTTCTGTAATTTTCATTACCCTACGAATAAGTATTTTTAAGTATATTTTACTTACGCTACCTAATAAGCTGATATCTCTGTAATTATTGCAGTGGCTTTTATCTCCCTTTCTTTTGTATATTGGTATGATAATCGCTTTTCTCCATTCGTCTGGGCTTTCTCCTGTCTCGATACATAAATTTATCAAGTCACACAACCTGTGAGGTATGTACTCGCCACCGTATTTAAGCATTTCAGCGCTAATACTGTCTACACCAGCAGCCCTACCGTTTTTTAAGTTTTTAATTATATCTCTAACCTCACACCTCAGTGACACAAACTTTTTCAATTGGGTTTTCTAATGCATTATGTTCTATGTCGCAGTTTTGTTGGCCTATATCTTCACCTCCGAATCAATCTTTACAAGAGTCTTTTAAAGCATCTACTATCCCGTCTGTATCATATAGTATTTCACCTTTGCTGTTTCTCATGCTGACAAACTCTGTACTTTTACTTTCCTCCATCTCTTTAAATAATAGTTTCATGGTTCCTTCAAAGTCGTTTTGTATTTTCTTCTCTTCTTCTGTTCTGATTTTATCTTTACTTTCCTTGACTAGTCGTTTAACTTTCCTTTTTTTGTGTCTGTAATAATTTTCAAGTCTATTTCTCTCCTCATCGCTAAGACCTGTGATGTTCAACGTTCTCTCGTACGCTTCTTTCTTTCCTTGTTGGGCTGCCTTAATTTCATCATTCCACCGTGCATCACCAGATTTTCTCCCTACAACCACCGTACCACATACTTTGGTCACAGTTTTAACAATGATATCCCGTAACATAGTCCAAGCGCTATCTATATCTTTATTGCTTCTGAACGCCTCCCAAGTTGCCTTATATATGCGTTCGTTTATCTTATTCTGAGAATCTATTCGCACTTCCGGTTTCTGTAAATTTTCAATCTTGATTCGCTTTTGTTTCGTTTTTTTGTTATCTTTCTTCTCCATCCCCGCCCTAAGTTTATTTTGGAGACTAGTAGGTAATTATCAGTATTGCATGCGGAACACCTCGTGACTCTTGTATCTTTTACTAGCTCTCTTAGTCTTTCATCCGCAATAACGAAGTCAATTATACTGCGATTATTTCCTTTACACCAGGTGTACGTGTGGATCATTTTATGTCGAAACCAAGTATTTGTAATACATAGGCCCTTTTCTAAGCATAAGCTAACTAATTTTTCCCCGTTATAATTTTTTCTTTTTCGATCCCCAAACTTACCTAGCACCCTTTCTGTATCTGTATCCTGACGTTGAACTCCGACCCATCCGTTCATATCTCCCAGCAGAATTATTCTTTCACCTTGATCGCAAGTACTTATTGTATCATTTAAAGTGTCCCAGAAAGCGTCTTTGACTTCTCTCGGATCGCTATCAACTGGGGCGTAGCACGCTATGATAAATAATCTTCTGATTCCTACCTCCATTCTAGCCCTCAACAATCTGGGCGATACAAAATCATGATCTTTGAGATGCTGTCTTGCTTTTTCATTCATAATTAAACCGACCCCTTGACTACCATGTGATTCACTGCCGACTCCTGGCCATATTTCAAAACCGCCTTTCAACACCCCATTTTCTATGTTTCTACTTTCGCAACCCTTTTTCTTCGTCTCAGGTATACATAAAATATCTATTTTCTTCACGTGCATAGTTTCTCGTAATTCTCTTAACTTAAGATCATTCACTCCTCTAGCATTCCAAACACGCAGTCTCCATTCATCGCCTGAAACTCGACCTTTACGTTTACCGTGTGTATGCATTCCGTCAATCAAAGTTTCAGTCCATTCCGAGGCTATTTTATTGTTTTTATTATTCATTGTTTAGATTGTACACCCAACTACCACCTTTATGCGCGAAATTTGTTTTTCGAGTCGAAATCATGTCCAAGTTAAGTAGTGATTCGTCGTATGGTGGAGAGTCTAGTTCTAACGTCAGTCTCACCAAAACTTCTGTTGCTGGGGAGGGGGGGGGATAATAATAATAATTATATATATATATATATAATAATTATTATTATATATACATATATATATAATCAGTTATTCATTTTCCCATGTACAACTTCGTGGGTATTTACATATTTACATCGTATTGGAATAGAATCATACAACGCTATAACATTTGCAAACTTATAACTATACATCATATAATATTACATTTTAGAATTATATATATATATATACTACTGAGTGTTGGAGTTTAGCTCCGTTACTTTGGATTCAGATTCTCTCGTATACTGACACAGCACCAAGCTCGGTTCTTCCTTAAGTATTTTACGGAGTTTCCAATCTAATTCTATTTCAGTGCAATTTTCCAACCAAATTTTCTAATTTAACTGCCACCTCTCCACCGATAACTTTCCTACCTACCTACATTACACGTCTTTCAACCCTTCATTTCTAGCTTACCCTGCGTTTCCGCATCTCAATCTAGCCCACTGTTCTTTGTCTTTACCGTTAATCTGATTCCTATACTAATATTCTTCTCTTTCAATTCCTGTTTTTATGTCCTTATAAATTTTGCAATCATTTGATTTGTCTATTCTGGCCCAGTCTGATTGGATTTCCTGATCTAACTTGATTTGAAGTCCTGCTTCTAGTTTCCCCTCTACAAGATCTGTTTCTGCTTTTTGCCAAAGTAAGTTTAAGGTTGTGCCATCACCAACTTCTTCCATTGCTTCAAACAGTTTTTCTCCCCATAATGAAGGATTTCTATTTTTTATGCCCCTTATTTCTTCGAGTAGACACACTTTTGGAAGTCTCCCTTCTTTCATATTTAGAATTTCAAATAGGTATTTGCTGGCTCTCTTCCTAGCTTCAAATTCAACGCTCATCGACCCGATTCCATTCGCCAAATGTTATTAGGCGTGTTTCTATCTAGGCCCATGATCATTTTAACGTATCTACCCTGAACTTTTTCTAATTCTTCTCTTTTTGCCAACCCCAAAATTCAACCCCATAGAGCATACCTGACTTGGCCAAGGTGTCTAGCAGATATAATCTTCTCTTTAAGTCTTTTAAGTTGGCGCTTTTCATGACTCCCCAAGCTCCGTTTATTGCTTTCTGAGTTTTCCCTGCAAGTGCTGAAGTATGTTCCGTGAAAGTAGACCCGATAGAGAACCAAAACCCTAAATATTTATATCTGTCTACCACTTATAATTGCTCTCCATGAATATTCCAATTTTCCTCTTTTTTCCTACTCCCCCCTTTTCTAAACACCATCATTTCTGATTTTTTGACATTAATTTCCAGCTTATTTCTTTTAAAGTAATTACCTAAAGATTTGAGCATACCTGATAGTCCTTCTGGAAAGTCTGCTACCAAGGCCACTTCATCTACGAATGTAAGAACAAATACCTTTTCCTTACCAATTACTGTTCCTCCGATATTCCGGCTGCTCCATTCGTCATCTATATCGTCGAGTAAAATGTTAAATAACGTCGAACTCAGCGGGCACCTTTGTCTAACACCCCAGTCTGTTCTAGAGCTTTCAGTGGTGCCTTCCTCTGTGATGACTTCGTTTAAAGTATCTTGGTAAATAGTTTTGACCATTGTAAGCATTCCACCTGATACCCCAATTCGCTGCAACTTTTTAAATAATATATTTCTTTCCACCGTGTCGAAAGCTTTTTTGAAGTCAATAAATGCTGCGTGAAGTTTACCGCCTTCCTGTTTGAGTTTATTATTAATTAGTTTCTATAAACCTGCTTGAATCTCTTTTAGAAATGAATTTCTTTCTAACCAAGCTGATAACCTGTTGTCCATTATTCTGACTAGAATTTTATACCCGATGCCGAGAAGAGATATTCCCCTATGATTAGCAGTATTACCATCGTCCCCGCCTTTGAAAATTTGAAAAATTCTATCTGTTTTCCAGCTCGAGCTGATGGCTCCCGTTCGCCACATTTCCTGCATCATCTCGTGTAATTCGAGAAACCATTTAACTGAGAGATTATGGATGAATTCAATTGATATTTGGTCTTCACCTGGCGCTTTACCCGTTATCATTTTATTTATGCAGTTAATTAGCTCCTCCATCTCTATTTCTTTATTAAGTTCGCTATTTTCGTTTGGCTCTTCGTTATACTCTTCGATTAATTCTACTTCGTTATTAACTTGTTCCCGATTTTCTGGATTTTCGCGATCTTCTCTATCAATTACTCTCGTCCCTAATAAATTTTGAAAATGAGTTTTCCATTTCTCCTTGCCTATTTTATCAATCCTACATCTCTTTTTCTTTCTGAATACTCCTATTGCACTCCAAAAATCACCCATGTTCTTGCTATCCTCAACTTTTTTAAACCTCTCGTCCCTAATGTCTTTCTTGTTTCGCGCATAAATTCCCTTCAATTTGTTTTTCTCATTACGTAGTAACTTCCTATCTATTTCATTCTTTGTTTTGAGGAATTTTTTAAGGCTTGTTCAAACTACTTTCTTCTGATTTTTACCCTCCTCTCCTGCTATATATGAGATTAACCCTCCCGAATTTCCCTCCCATCTTTTTTTGCTCATACCAGATTCTTTTCCAGCTTTCTTTAGGTTTAAAACTAGTCTATTCCATCTTTCTTCTAGTGTTGAATATTCTTCTCTTGTTTCACATAGCTGTTCCATGATTTCTTTAAATCGATTTTTGTTATTTGGATCCCAAACTAATTTTTCCTCTATGAATTTCCCTTTCTTGTTATTTTTCTTATAGCCTACCATCGTCTCGGTTTTTAATGCAATTCGGAAAGTTAGCGGTAGATGGTCTGATTCAATTTTTGGTTCTATTTTCAAGAATCTAACCGGATTTTCACCTTCGTCTTCTTTGACAATTACGTAGTCAAGAACCGAGCTTCCGCCTTTTCCGCCTCCTACATGGGTTAGTTTCCCTTCCCAATCGCCATCAATACTTCCATTCAAAATTCGAAGACCGTACTCTTCGCATAACTTTAGTAACTTTTTACCTTCTCCATTTAACATTATATCTTCTGAGTTTCGGGTCCTAGTATAGTTACGTTCTATATCACAAATTTCGCTTTCAGACTCTCCACTCTCACATCCAGTTCTCGCAATCCAATCCCCTAAGATCACTAGACCCTCTCCGTTTCCTATTGCACTCTCAAGCAATACAGATATTTTTCTTATGATGTTCGACATTCCTTCATTATTATATACAGTAATAATTTTAAATTTCATATCTTCTAATTCAAAATTCTTACCCTCTATAATTAATCCATATTGCCATTCTTTAAATACAATGTTTTCTCCTAAATTTTTCCTGATACCTACTAAGTGACCCCCCTTTTCCCTCCCTTTTTTGTGAACTCTCTGAAAAAAATTTGTTGTTGGACGTCCTTCCTCTGCGCTCCAATAGAGCCACTGATCTTTTATCATCCACTTCATGTATTCTGCCCTGGCTTGCTTTCCCTCCTGTCTAACGTTGCGCACGAGATGCTCAATCCATCGCTGAATTTCCTCTTCTCTGTATTTTAGGTCGTCTTGGATCATGATTTTTGTGCCTTTGAGCATGATTTTTCTAGACATAATCCACTTATTATTTTTAAGTGAATTTAAAGTTAAAAGCAGTCCTCCGCTTATAGCCCGCCAGTGCCTGATGCTAAGATCCACTCCTGTCAATTCGTAAATGACCTTGCAAACTTCATCGATAATATTGGGCCTAACTGTTCTGAAACCGTGGACTAGGATATTGTTTTCCTAAGTTTCCTAAGTCTAAGGCACTAGAGGTACACTGTTATGATTTAAGGTTTTTCCGGAGTCCTCTGCCTGTAGTTTTTCATTAGATTTCTGAAGTTCGTCTTCTATAGTGAGTGATCCGCGTTGCCTTCTTTTAGTTTCCCTGCCATATTTAATTTTTAATTGATCTAGTTTGCGTTCGAGGTCCCGAATTTCCGTTCTCAATTTGGCACCTTCTTCTAGCAAGGATATTTCCCTCTCTTTTGCTCTGACTAATGCAGTCGATGCCGCTTCTTCCCTGATCGCCCTCTCTGCTTCCTCTTCCCGCTCTCTGTCCAGGTTTTCTATCTTCCCTAATAGTATGCGATTAAACTCCGGTTAGGCCTTGTCCTCCCACCACGCGTTTAAAATTTGGTAAATCGTTGTTTCCACGTCAGATTCCGTTATTGAGTGATTATTATAATATTCTGTTGCTTCTCTTTGGTCCTCTGCATCTGTCACTGGTCCTTCGGGTTGGCTATCTTTTTTTGAATTTTCATTTTTTGTTACTCCCGACAAAACTTTTCGAAGCTTCCAGCATTTTTGTTTTCTTTTTCCTTTAACTTGTCTGCATTACTCGGTCTTCCTACCTTTCTTCCTGTTGGTTTGGGTTTCTCTACGGGTGAAGCTGCCCCTGTTGTCGATTCGCGCGAGCGTGTATCGCGATCGATTTGTTTGTTGGGATCCTTCCTGCCCAGTCGCGCACCCTCGCGGTTTTCTTTCTTAATTAGAGACGACATAATCTCAAAAATCTTGTCACTTTCAAAGTACAATTAAACGCATAATCACACGTGAAAACACTAGATAACACTCGTACCTACGGCAAAACACTTTAACTTTACCCTCAAATCAAAGACTTGGTCTGCGCCAACTCTTGACACACCAAAAACTGTCTAATTTGCCCTGGTTCATACTTCGCGTCCACCCGTCCGCTGTTTTCAACCGGAAGTCCTATATATATATATATATATATTACATTATTATTACTATATACATACCGGTTGTGTTCACCCCGCACGCCTGTCATGCTGGGGCCTAATTCATACGTCCATGATTTTTCACTTCTTAGGTGCACTTCCGCAAAGCGCACACATTCGATTAATTTGAAATTCTGTACACCTATGTACTTTCACGCGCTGATTACGAATATGATAGCGAAAATTCCCGCAAATGTGATTTTCATGGTGCAAACCATGGAAACCCCATAAGAGTGATGATTTTTCGAATTTATCTCTGTGAATACAAAAAATTTCGGAAAAACTTTTTTTACAAAAGTTGTAGATCCAATCTAAATATACATTTTTTATTCCACACACTTTTCCTCCCAGATTAATATTTTCTGAGAAAATCACTATCGAAATTTAGTAAGTGCAACAGGCTTGAGTCCAGTAAATGTTCAGCCCTTCTGTGACTGGTCACAGAAATAATATTGGTCAAACCCTAACCCCTTTTCAACGTCTCGTGGGGGGCGGGAAGGCACCCCTCTGACTAGGCACAGAAATAATGTTGTTCAAACCCCTACACCTTTTCAACGACTCAAGCGACTCAAGCCTGTTGCACATACTAAATTTCAATAGCGATTTTGTCAGAAAGTATCAATCTGGGAGGAAAAGTGTGCAGAATAGAAAACGTATATTTTTATTAGATCTACAACTTTTGTCTGAAAACTTTTCCGAAATTATTTGTATTCACCGAGATAAATTCCAAAAACCATGACTTTTATGGGTTTTACGTGGTTTTCAACATGAAAAGAAAATTTGCATGTACTTTCACTATCATTTTCGTAATTAGCGGGTCAAAATACATGAATATACGGAGATTCAGATTAATCTTCCTGCCGCGACTTCAACTAATAACTCAAATGAATTTTCCATAACAAACAAATTGAAAACGTCCCCAGAAGAATAATTTCGGATTTAGTTATTTAAAATTGGCAAATTTAATATTTAAATCGTCCGATTTTTTGGTAGTTTTTTATGTAAGGATTTTTAATATTGGGAAACCATTCTGTTTTTAACATTTTGCTACCACACTATAATTTTTTTTTCATTCAAGATATGTAGAAAAATAATCTGGATGATTTTAAAACAATTTTTTCAATTTTGCAGGATTTAAAAAAAAATCAGGAAAATTTGAATTATTTTAAAAGACATTTAGAAGTTATAGAAGTTTCGAAAAGATTCAAAAATAATTTAAATCTTGAGCAGATTTAAAAAAGATTAAAGACAAAATTTAGATTTTTAAAGATTTCGAAAAAAAGAAGCTCCTTTAGTATTTCGAAAGGTTTCAAAAGATTGAAATGTTTACATTCTCGTTCAGAAAGTTTAATGTCATCGTCCAAATTTTCGATCTCTAGTTTTGAACGGATCTTCACATTTTGGAACTCACAGAGTCCGAAAATCAGAAGATTTTGTCGGTTTCTGTCTGTATGAATGTATGTATGTATACATATATGTCTGCATGTATGTATGGCTGTATGTGTGGTTACCTGAATGTTGTGGTCATGCTAAATTTTGAAGGATTTATCGAATCGAGTCAGCCTTTTATACACTTTTAAAGGGTCCCAGAATGAAAGTGCAGTTCGTTAACCAGATATTTTCGACTAAACTTAAACAATTTACAGCATTTTCAAAATTTAAATAAAATTTGAAGTTTTATAAATTTTTGTAAATACCGTAGTACACGAAAAAATTAACTGCAAATTATCCTTATTCCATTTTTAATTTTGATGAAAATTTAAACATTTATATGCTCTTCAACATTTTGAATAGTTTCCAAAAATGAAAAAACAACTATTTTTCTAATAGATTAAGAAATTTAAACCACAATTGTTTACTAGATATCAAATATGTTTCGAAACAATCCCAATGAAATTTTTCGTTTAGACCAAAATTCAAAAATTTTGAGCATTTTCAAAATTTAAAACAAAATTTTTTAAAGAGTTTTAGAAATTTTTGTGAAAGTTTCTGATACATAACAAAGAGACTTGCAAATTATCCTGATGGA
>CAKNYM010048854.1:30070-90011 GCA_932195095.1 Andricus curvator
AAGGAGGAAGAGGAATGGAGAAGGAAAGATTGTAAATAGAGGAGGAAGTAAATATAAGTAATTGTAAATATTGTAAATAGTAGATAAGTATTAGGTATTAGTCGCGGAGGCAGAGTTTGGTAATGCGAGGCAAGCAAGAAAGTAGGGACATGCGAGCGAGGCGAGGCGAAGCGAGGAAGGCAATGCGATAAGAGCGAGCGGCGTTAGATATAAGGTGTGGAAGGATGTTAGTTTTAAGGGTTAGTTGTAAGAAAATTCTGTAAAAAATGGAAGTGTAAGCAAGTCAATTTTTTAAGGCCAGCAGGCTAAAAAAATAAACGTTTATCTATCACTAACTTTTGTTTTCTTTTTACAGGCTTTCGAGAAGCACAATGAACTAAAAACTCCAAATTTCACCGGGTATCTTTTTGATATTATTCCTAGTAACCCCATCTGATGCGACAACCTCGAACACTCGCACTCATTAGGCGTTTATCTTGAGCCTATTATTGATATTCAAATCCTTTCAGATGAATATCATTTTTCGTTTTATTCAGACACGTTTGTCTTATATAATTCCAAGCATCAGATAATAGAGAACTATAACAAATTCATCACAGGATGTAAGAAGAGATCTGACATTTTCAATGGAAGTAGTCACAACATTGATACCAAATCAATAACTTATTTTCTTGAAGAAATTTAGCTAATTTCTATTCAAACATATAATATTTACAGTTTTCAGCAACAAAAAAATGATCCATTTTTACAAAAAGTTCCAAACACATTTGAGAAATTATAAGAAAATCAAGAAGCTTCTCTTTATTTACTCGAAGATAATTTATTTCTTATCCCTAATTTGATCTTTCCAAAAAATTCTAAATCTTTCTAAAATCATCTCAAGGGTCAAAGACTTTAACAAATGACTATTGACTCCTATACTCCTCTTTTACGACACCTTTTAGAAACCCTCACGCATACAGTTACAAATTCATGGCACCCTCTAGTCTTTCCCGATTCTTTCCTTAATTTTAAACTAAACCTCTCTACTTCCTTTTTCTTTAACATTCTTCCATTTTCAAAAATTAAACATTTCACAGTGAAAAACTGTTTAATTTTTATGTTTGCTATTACTGCACCTGGTCTATCTTAAATGTTTAAGCACCTAGACTCAGTTTTATAACCCTTCCTGTAGAAAATCCATCCTAGACCACACCACGTATTCGTTTTTTTTCTTGTAACCCTTGATAGGCAATTTTGTTTACCTACCTATACAAACTTCTAACCATGTTTTTTTTCTCATCTCTCACTGAGAAAAATGAATAGTTGGGGCTACTACCTTTTTATTAGTAAAGCATTCATTGGTTCTTACAACTGTTCAGTTAGTAACACCAACTAATCAAGTAGTCGGTTTAGGAAGCCGTTTGTAGTACTCGTGACTAGTTTACATTAGTAACGTTTTAGTAGTCAGAGTTACTAATAAATTAGTCATCTGTACTACTAATTGATTTTTCTGACAAATTAAAGTAGGTGGCTTAACTGTTTTATTTGCTACCGTCGTTGGTACGACTGAGAATGCGACAAAGGTACCAACATACCTGCGGTAAAACGAGGGAGAACGTTTAGACATGGCCGTCATAACTCGTTGCTCACTTGATGTCTCGTTCATCATTTATTGATGGAAGTGTCAGAAGTGTTGCAAAGTTTAGGCTTCGGGGATTATATCGAAGCATTTGAATGTATGTATAAGAAATTCAACAATCAAACGAGTTTTAAGTTTTACTGGAAATCCTAACCTACAAAGTGCATCTGCAATTAGAAAGATCCCAGTGGGCATAGGGACATATTTTTTTAGAACGTCTTATCAGCTGAAATGACATCAGCGTCCCTCTATAAGATGTCACAAAAAAAAGATGCCCGCGTGCCCACTGTGATCTTTTTAATTCAGATTTCGATAGTATAGTGACAGATATTTTAATTAGTCCCTGTGAAAAAAAGAAAATAGTTATACCTACAAATTTTTTAGTAGACATGACAAACTATATTAGTAAGTTCAACTACCTACAGACAGTCGTTTTGACAAACTGAAATAGTTAGTCTACCTAATAAAATAGTAACGGCAACTACTCGTTCCCCAACTAACAAAAATAGTTCTCACTACTAACTAAATAGCAGTACCATTATTTACTAACTAAAATAGTTGTCCCAACAATTTTATTAGTTGTCCCAACTAATCTTTTTTTCAGTGCTCTTTATACTATTAGAAGAATAGTTCTTGCAAAATAATCACTTTTTGTCAATGTAAAAATTATTTTTCTAATAGAAAGCTATATAATTCTTCTTCTCCTTCTTCATAAGTAGTTATTTACACTATACTATGTAAATCCAATTTTACAATTTTAATATTTAACCTCGCAAATACATATGTATCTCTTTTATGATGTTCACGTAAGATTGGATGATCCTTTTTAAATGTTGTTGAATATTAAATCCGGAAGAGGATTCGGATGCTGACACTGAAATTCTTGAAAATAATGATTGAAAATACATAGATGTTCTCATATTTTTTATTTTTTACCATTATTGTTACCAACTAAAGTGCAATTGTATTAAAAAGTACACTCCGCGAAATTTCATTACGTAAGTATCATGATTATGATCACAGTAAAAATCGGCTTTTCACCTTGTTTTTTTTTTGCAAATACATTTCAGTACAGTTGCACGATTTGTCATATTTTTGTTATTTTACAGGTTATGTATCTCTTCATCTCTTAAATTTTGTAGCAAAAATATTTGTACGCGTTTTGATTTCTTGTAATGATAAACAGTAATAAATTAGATATTTTAAATTAGCAAAATGTGTCCGATATGCCAATTAGTAATAACAAAACATTTAAAAATTCGAATTTGGCGCCAGAATTTTGTTAGTTATGGCCAAAAGTGAGACTATCATCGAAAGTTAAATTTCTTAAATACAATTGTGAATAAAACTTAATTTTATTGCGACAACGCTGCATATGTAATTAAATCTTACTTTAAAATCTACTACGTCATATAAAAAAAAATAATAATACATTTTTTTTTGCTAAAATAAACACCATATATTATATAATGTCATATAGTTTAACTGAATTCCCAATGCCATGTTATCTACAAATCAAAATATTGCTTTTTCTCTTCTACAGATAACATGGCAATGGAAAGAAACCTTTCGAAATCCTCAGCAGTACAAACTCTTAACGAAATAAGTATCGAATACGATTTTTCGAAACCTATTTTTATTGTAAAGAAACTAGGTCATAACGCCGAATTACCACCATTTGAGGCTAAATGCATAATGCATAAGAATAATGTTTAATATTTATATGAAGGTGAGCCTGCATCTACAAAAAAGGCTGCGAGACAAAATGCTGCTCGCCATATGTTAGAAGCGTTCGCAGAAAAAGTTATGTTTTGCGAAGAAAATTATACTAATTTAAGAATCAATATTCACGAGAATGGGAATGTGCACATAATTTCAGATGCACAAGTTAGTACAAATAAAATAAAACTTTATAAATGGTTAAACGCATGCGAAAGATGCTATGAGAGAGGACATGTAGCTCCACATTGTTTTCGTCCACGTAGAAACTATAAGTACTATATGTAATCCCTGATCTCAAAACATGTTTAATATCGCACATATATATATTTTTTTTTTTGTATACTTTTATATGTTCTTTTCACGAATATAAACTGATATATGAGAAATAATTGTATCTATTTTCTTAATCTAGTATTTATGACGACCCTTCTACCATACGTTCGAACGCGGACGTTCGCTCCATGTGGGACTCTGAAGCCCCACCTGAATGCTTCACCCCGCGTTCGACTTAGGGGGGAGGTGTCACGTCCCGTGACGTATATATATATATATATGTTAATATATTTATTTATATATTTATCTATTTGCATGCTTACACTAATAAATACTCAATAAATATAGAGCGAATATTCCGCGCTATAGAGTGTAGCTATATATATCAGCACGTTGTATGCTGTAGAATATAACTATATATATTGAGCACGAGAGTAAAGGTATAGAGTATAGACTATAGTAAGAACATTGTAATCCGTAGCGTACACTGTCTAGCTAGCCATAGCTAGACATAGACTATAGAGCATGAAAGCACGTGGAGGCTGGAGGACATAGCTATAGATATACTGAAAACATTGTAAGCCGTATAGTATATATATATATACTCGTGACGTCCGCGTATACACCGACGTCCAAGCATGCAGGGACGTCGCCTTAGGCCCTATAAAAACTCGTTGGACCAGCATGGGTCAGTCTTAAGTCTTAAGTCTTAAGTCATTAGCAAAGTGATAAGTTAGAAGTTATAGATCACCTCTTCTCTATTTTTCTACGATTTTCTCCGATTCGACTGTCCAGTGTCTAGTGTGTCAAACCGGTATCTCTCGCGTGTGTACCCTTGTGACAGTGTTGTGCACTGGGAAACCCGCATCTGGGAATTCCCATCTTTGGAATACTTCGAACCAATTTCAACCTGAATTGGACCCACTATTATCAACCATTGGAACACCTTTGAATACCATTCAAGGAACTACCGAAATCTTGGATATCCAATTCATAATAAGGTGCACAACCCCTTCTTCCACACCATTACACAGACCATCTAGATAACATTTGATTCTTCAATCGAATCAATAACCGGTAAGTCCTCATACCAATAATTCTAATTTCATTTATCTAACTCCTTTGGGCCATAATATATGAGTATCCTTTGTTTTAAAGGTTCTGGCCAAGGATTAGAGACAAGTCTACAAGTCTTCCTTCAGCTTCTTGTGCTAAACTCTTTTAATCAATAAATTTCAATTGTAATTATTCATAATAAATTGTTGAACTCATCTATAATTTATTTATTGGCTACTCTTTCCTCTTCCCTGTACGAGATCTTCGATCTCAACTAAAACGAGGAACCTAATTAAAAAGGAAAGTATTTTGCGTTTTCCATGACGTAACAGATGAAAATTAACAAAGTTATATGCTTTTCAACATTTTGAAAATGTTCAAAAAATTATTATTATTATTATAGATTAGCAGTTCGAACTCGAAAGTTC
The DNA here is from genome assembly GCA_932195095.1 of Andricus curvator. NCBI lineage: Eukaryota > Metazoa > Arthropoda > Insecta > Hymenoptera > Cynipidae > Andricus > Andricus curvator. The sequence goes on from CAKNYM010048854.1 coordinate 35,171, forward strand.
ATTGCCTCATCTACCCGAGACCGCCACACATCTCTGTCTTGTGCATTCTCCATCCAGTTTAGGTAATCATGTCCTAGTTCTTTTAGATCATCCCTTACATTTTTCTCCCATCTGTTTCTCGGTCTGCCTAGGGGTCTCTTACCAGTCGGCCTCCCTCTTAAAACTTGCGCCACTGTTCTTTCATTGCCCATTCTTGCTACATGCCCCGCCCATCTTAATTTACGCGCTTTCATTACTCTATTAATATTTGCTGACCCGTAGAGAGCGTGCAGCTCATCATTATGCAGTTTTCTCCACTCGCCGGTCTCTTCGTCCCTTTTTGGACCATAGATTTTTCTAAGTACTTTATTCTCGAAAACTCTAAACCTATTCTCTTCTCCTTTCGTCAGCGCCCACGTTTCACACCCGTACATGACGACCGGCATTATTATCGTTTTGTAAATTCTTACTTTGATGTTTCTAGATAGCGATCGCGATTTTAGTAGCGTGTTTGCTGCATGATAGCACCCATTGCCAGCGTGTAGCCGCGCATTGATTTCCGTTTTAATCTTATTTTCGCTAGTTATAATAGACCCGAGGTATTTAAACTCGTTAACCCTTTCGAATTTCATATTTCCGGCCATTAGATCCCCGTCTTGATTACTTTGTCCGGACCTGACGACGGTCATATATTTTGTCTTCGATTCGCTAACTTCCAAGCCAATCTCTTTGGCTTTTGCGATCAAGATTTCTGCATTTTTAGCTACCGTTTCTTTATCATCCCCTAGTACGTCGAGATCATCCGCATATCCAAGAATTTGTATTACCCCATTGAGGGTAGCACCGGTCGGATTCGCCTGCACTTGCCTAACCACGTATTCTAAAACTAAGTTAAAAAGGACGCACGAAAGTGCATCGCCCTGTTTCAGGCCATCGCGGATCGAAAACTCTTCAGATAAACTACCGTTTACGCGTATTCTACCCTTACTGCCGCTTAAGCAAATTTCGATAAGTCTAACCAATTTTCTTGGCACACCCAAGAACTCTAGGATCCAGTACATTCGCGCGCGTATAATAGAGTCGTAAGCTTTTTTAAAATCGATAAATAGCTGATGTACTGCTTCTTTAAATTCCCATTTCTTTTCTAACAGTTGTCTAATTGTAAACATTTGATCGCTTGTAGATCGGTTTCGGCGGAATCCACACTGGTAATCCCCAATGATTTCCTCGGCAAAAGGAGTTAGTCTACTTAGGATAACATTAGACAGGATCTTGTAGCACGAAGGCACAAGTGAAATTCCCCGATAGTTGTTACAGTTAGTTTTATCGCCTTTTTTAAAGATGGGAATAATGATAGAGGTATTCCATTCTTCCGGCATGCGTTCTGTTTTCCAAACTGCGCGTATCAATTTACAAATTTGCCTTGTGAGGCAAGGGCCTCCATTTTTTATCAGTTCTGACGGTAGGTCATCGATGCCCGCGGCTTTGTTATTTTTCAACTTCTTTATGGCCATTTCTATTTCTATATCAGTAGGATCGTTAATTAATAGATCAGCAGTGTGGATTTCGCCGAGATTACCTTCAACGGGGGCTTCGCGTACATTTAATAGTTTATCGAAATAATCTTTCCATAAATTCAGTCTCTCTGTCGCATCGGCTACTAGATTGCCATTTTCGTCCCTCATTACTTCCGTTCTACTTTGAAAGCCTTTCCTTATAAAATTGATTCCCCTGTACATCTCACGCGGGTTATTTTGTTTATTATGCGCTTCTATTGCTAGTATTTTATTCTTTTCCCACTCCCTTTTCTTGGATCTATAGAGCCTATTTGTACTTTTGCTAATCTCGAGATATTTCTTATGTGTTTGATCGCACTTATTTTGTAAACTACTTAGTCTGGCCTTCCGACGTTTCTCAAACCAGAGTTTGCACTCTTCGTCAAACCATGGTTTGCTTTTGGTTACTTTCTTAAAACCTATCGTAAGTTTCGCGGCTGCCTTTATCGCCTTTTTCGTATTGCTCCACAGGGTTTCCGGGTCCTCCTCGTGATTATTGTTATCGTCTCTCTGTTCTTGGAGAGCGTCGAAACTATTAGAAATCTCAACTTGGTAATTTAATGTTTCTGTTGCTGTTTTGAACTTATCTATATTGAAACGAACTGTTGGCTCTGTGCGGCTTGTTTTCTTACTTAACGCTAGCCTAGATCTTAGTTTTACTATCACGAGAAAATGGTCTGAATTTAAATCCGCTCCCCTATACGATCTTATATCGAGAATGTTTGTATGACGTCTTCTGTCAATTAGAACGTGATCAATCTGATTGTGAGTATTACCATCTGGTGATGTCCAGGTGGCCTTATGTATATTTTTATGCTTGAAATATGTGCTTTTGACAACGAGGTTCTTTGAAGCTGCAAAGTTTATTACTCTGGTTCCATTATCATTACTGACGTCATGCAAACTTTCTGATCCTATTGTAGGCCTATAAATTGGTTCTTTTCCAATTTTCGCGTTGAAATCCCCCAATACTATTTTTGCGTCAAACGTTGAGAACTTGTCAAAAACCTGCTCGATTGTTTCATAAAAAAGATCTTTAGTGTCTTCGTCTTTGTCCTCGGTGGGGCAGTGCACATTGATTAATACGTGTTTGCTGAAATTACCCTTTAGTACAATGTATGATAACCGGTCGTTAATGAATTGCATGTCGATAAGTGCTTGCGAAATTCGTTTATTAATAAGAAAACCAGTCCCCAGTCTTTGCCCCTTAGCTCCTCCCCAGTGCAAAGTATAGTTATCCCTAGAAATTGACGCGAAATCGCCCGACCAGCAGGTTTCTTGTAATGCTATTAAGTCAGTTTTGTAATCAATTGCTATCTTAATGAGTTCGCTAAATCGGCCAGTTTTTAGACTACGCGCGTTTAGAGTTCCCACCCTTAGATCTTTAACTGTAGTTTTTTGATTTTGCAAGTTAGCCATGGTAGTTTCAAGATAATCCGCACGTTAGGATCCTATTCCGATCGTAGGTGAGTCCACTGTCCCAGGAGTGATAACCCCCATACCTCCCTAGGTCTAAGTATGGGAGCTTTCCGACTCTGACAAGGACCATGTCAACTTGTCGTCAGACACATTACAGTTTCATCCTCGTACCCTAACGTCCCCCTGCAAGGCAGCGCGCCTACTGGCATCAATACCCCTTTGGCCCTATGCAGGCGAATCATTCCACACATCCCTTGAGGGCAGTGTCATCGCTGCAGTGTCCAATGGGCAGCAGGATTTTTCCCTTACAAGATTTTTAGTTTTGGTTCGGGTATAGTTTCTAGGTGGGTACACGCGGCATCTTGGCTTGCCAGAACCCACCCATTGTGTATGAACGCGAATAGGTGGGTCCCCCCAAGCCATGGTTGTCGTGTACCTATTTTTGCCAGTGCTAGATTCACCACACCCACGACTGGCTCCTATCGGCTGTCCGCGACTGCTTATTCTTGTATTCGCAGCTAACCTTGGGGGCTGTTCAGCCTTACGGGCCGTTCCTCTATCCGCAACCTGAGGACGCGCTACGTAGTGGTGATAGGAAACCCACCGAGTAGGTTCAAAAAATAGAAGAAAAAAAAACTATTTTTCTGATATATAAAGAAATTTCAATCAAAATTTTCACTAGATATCCAATATATTTTGCAACTATCCTAATGAAATTTTTGATTAAAACAATATTTAAAAAATGAGATTTTCAAAATTATGCAATTTTTTTTTAAGAGAGCCATAAGTTTTCTTCGTTATTTTTGCTAGACTTTAACAATATTTACAAATTATCTTAATAATATTTGTCAATTGGACACAAATTTAAAATGTTTTAGATAATAATTAATAATCAAGTGTGGCGATTTTAAAGCATAGACCCTTATGTTAAAAGTTTAGCGTTTGGAGTTTAGCAGATTAAGTCTAGGGCTGTACAATGTACCAATAGTAGGGGTGTGGAAAGTTTGGGGAAAGCTAAGACAAATTTGAGAGGGAAGGACACGTCTGGGTACCTGAAGGTCCGAGCGGGGAGAAGCTTCACTTCTATTCAACGCGTATTGTAGTAAGCATCTCGAAACACAAACATTGTCTCTACCCTGTGCAACATTTGTAATTTATCTGATTATCTATATTTTATTAAAATATACTCTATCTGTATTTATAAACACTGTGTTTTTGTTAAAGTAGTAGAATATCCCAAGGACAATTAATATTCTAACACAAGTAGATTAGCTACATGGGGATATTTTTAAAATGCAGTGAAATGATTTTTAATATATTTTTTAAACTGACTACTAATTTTTGTAGAGTTGACTTTAAATCGAAATTTAAACGAACAGAATCAAAGCCTATAGCGTTTTGAAAATATATTTATCGCAACGGATCATAGATTATATTATTATGCCGAATTTTCTGACTACAGTGACGCATGTTTGTGGGATTTTTCCAACTTGTAAAATGATACTGTTGACTGAATTCATTTTAAATCGCGCAGATAATCTAGGCTGAAGTCACAGATTTATATTCCACTTAAATATGTTGTTTTGCCAAGGGATTAAGTCGACACGTATCTTACCGATTAGGATGAAGCTAGAAAAAAATAGGGAGAGAAAAACGGTGGAATTTCGAATAAATTGACTTTGAATATTTTCAGAAAAACCGTCGCAATTTTGTCACTTTTGAACTTTTTTTTAAATTTTCTAACGGTTTTCGAAAGAGGAAGAGAAATTCTATCAGAATCAGAAAGAAAAATATAAATACCTGTATTAGATTAAAAAATATCACACCGTAAACAAAAATATGCGCCATTTTTTGATAATCCGCGTTTTCAATTTTAAAAATTCAAACACTCATAACTTTGTAAAAAAAAAACTTTCGGCAAATCGGTAGGATGCGTATCGTCTTATTCCCTTTGAAAAACAACATATTTATGTAGGTCTTACAGTTAATATGTTATTTTTATATATATTTATATATATATATATATATATATATATATAATTAACTGTATATGAGACCTACTTAAATATGTTGTTCAATATGTTCAATGTATTGAAGACAAGTGAGTGTCCGAATTTCAGAGTCTCAGACATTTGCAATCAGCAAACGTTGGCAAACTTTTAGTATAAGAGTTTTGTCAGTAAGGACATAAAAATCGCGAAATACAACAAAAATTATTAATTTTGCATTTATTAATTTGAGATTAAGATAATCGGAATCTACTATTTTTCAATTCCTGGCTTATGTAATTTGTTTGAAAAAGTTTAAAATTTAATAAATTTAAGGAACGTAATTGAGGCGCTGAGAACGACAACTATAGGTAAACCCCACTTTTGTTGAAGATAATTTTTTTTGCAGTTTCAAGTACTTGATGTTTTGGCTTATTGATAAATGTTAGAAATGTATAAGGAAACAAATTTCATTTTGCCACAAAGCATGGTTAAAGCTGAGGTGGTTGTTGAGAAATGATTATGACAACTGGGTAAAGTAAAGCTCATTTTGTTTTTTCTCCATCTTACTAAGAGAAATGATTACGAGTATTAAAGTTATGTTTTATGTTTCGTACGATGTTTTTTATACTGGAAGATCATTTTCAAAGTTTTTAAATCATTTCCTAGATTTAAAACATGAATGATGCACTTTTAAATAATTGAGAATCACAACTAGGTAAAGCCCATTCCTTTTTTCCTCCACTCTACTCTAAAAATTAAAAAAGTATATTTTCAAATCTTGAAAGTATAGCTCATAAGAACCACTTGCTTCTATAGTTTTCTTAGAATTTTACACTTTGGCTCCTATCTTATTTTCAAACCGCACATTGGACATTTTTTTTGATTCTGTAATTTTTGTTTGTTGATGAACAGTCATCAATAGTAATTTGATGTCATATACCTGCGAGGAAAGTTCAGTTTGTGGTGGATATATGAAGCCCTCAGAGGAAAAATGCGACTCAGAGAGTTTTGAGGAAAAACAGTAAAGAAAATGTTCCGAGGAAAAATAGTAACCGAAAAAGTTCAGAGGAAAAAAGGTAAACAGAATTGTGAGATAAAAATGTTACTCGGAAATATCCGAGGAAAAACGTTACTCGGAAATATCCGAGGAAAAACGTTATAGAAAATGTTGAGGGATCAAATGTGATAGAAAAAGTTGCGAGGAAAAACGTTTATTTTGCTATTATAAGTTGATCACGAAAACATTTTAAAAAAACAACAAGAACGTCAAGATGATCAGGTCCATTAAGCTAGCACCTCCACAATCGAATTTTGAGATTTTACATTGCTCAGAGTTTTGAGCTTTTTTAGGGCTCTTGAAATCCGCAACAAAATTTTCCCCCAAACAACCCTTAAGTTCAAAACTCAGTCCCCTTCAAGAAATTTTAATTTTCCACAAATTTATTCCCCGCGTATTTTTGGGCTTTTTTTGGGCTCCTCGAAAATACCCACGCTAATTTTTTGCTCCAACCCTTAAAGTTAAAAATCAACCCCCTGGTACCACGCAGATATGACTTTGTCAAAAAATAATCTTTTTCAGAATTTTACAGTGTGAATAGAGACTTTGATTTTTGGGCTTCTCGAAAATACCCATGCTGATTTTTGAGCTCCAGCCCTTATCGTTAAAGATCAACCCCTTGGAACCACGCAGATATGACTTTGTCAAAAAATAATGTTTTTAAGAATTTTAAAGTATCAATAGAGTCTCTGATTTTTGGGCTCCTCGAAGATACCCACTCGGATTTTTAGTCTTCAACCCTTATAGTTAAAAATCAACCCCTTAGTACCAAGCAGATATGACTTTGTCAAAAAATAATCTTTTTCAGAAATCTACAGTTTGGATAGAGACTTTGATTTTTGGGCTTCTCGAAAATACCCATGCTGATTTTTGGGCTCCAGCCCTTAACGGTAAAAATCAACCCCTTGGTACCACGCAGATATGACATTGTTATAAAATAATCTTTTTGAGAATTTTACGATGTAGCTAGAGTCTCTGATTTTTGGGCTCCTCGAAGATACTCACTCCGATTTTTGAACACCAACCCTTAACGGTAAAAATCAACCCCTTCGTACCACGCAGATATGACATTGTCAAAAAATAATCTTTTTGAGAATTTCACAATGTGGCTAGAATCTCTGATTTTTGGGCTCCTCGAAAATACCCACTCCGATTTTTGGACACCAACCCTTAACGTTAAAAATCAACCCCTTGGTACCACGCAGATATGACATTGTAAAAAAATAATCTTTTTGAGAATTTTACAGTGTGGATATAGACTTTGATTTTTGGGCTTCTCGAAAATACCCACTATGATTTTTGTGCTCCAACACTTAACGTTAAAAATCATCCCCTTTGTACCACGCAGATATGACTTTATCAAAATATAATCTTTTTGAAAATTTTACAATGTGGCTAGAGCCTCTGATTTTTGGGCGTGTGTATTTTCAAGGAGCCCAGAAATCAGAGACACTAGCCACGATAAGGGTTGACGATAAGGGTTGGAGCCCAAGAATCAGAGTGGGTATTTTCGAGAAGCCCAAAAATCAAAGTCTCTATCGACACTGTAAAATTCTGAAAAAGATTATTTTTTGACAAAGTCATATCTGCGTGGTACTAATGGGTTGATTTTTAATTGTAAGGGTTGAAGCCCAAAAATCGGAGTGAGTATATTCGAGGAGCCCAAAAATCAGAGACTCTAGCCACATTGTAAAATTCTAAAACAGATTATTTTTTGACAAAGTCATTTCTGCGTGTTACCAAGGGGTTGATTTTTAACTTTAAGGGTTGGAGCAAAGATTTAGCGTGGGTATTTTCGAGGAGCTCAACAATCAAAGTCTCTATCCACACTGTTAAATTCTCAAAAAGATTATTTTTTGACAAAGTCATATCTGCGTGGTACCAAGGGGTTGATTTTTAACTTTAAGGGTTGGATCCCAAAAATCAGAGTGTGTATCTGCGAGGAGCCCAAAAAAGCCCAAAAATACGCCGGGAATAAATTTGTAAAAAATGCAAGTTTTTTGAAGGGGGTTGATTTTTGAACTTAAGGGTTGTTTCAGGGAAAAATTTTTTGCGGATTTCAAGAGCCCTAAAAAAGCCCAAAATTCTGAGCTATGTAAAATCGCAAAATGCGATTGTGGATGTGCTTAATGGGCCTGATCATATTGACGTTCTTGTTGTTTGTTTAAAGTGTTTTCGTGATCAACTTATAATAGCAAAAGAAACGTTTTTCCTCGCAACTTTTTCTATCATATTTTATCCCTCAACATTTTCTATAACGTTTTTCCTCGGATATTTCCGAGTAACATTTTTACCTCGCGATTCTGTTTACCTTTTTTCCTCTGAACTTTTTCGGTTACTATTTTTCCTCGGAACTTTTTCTTTACTGTTTTTCCTCAAGACTCTTTGAGTCACATTTTTCCTCTGAAGGCTTCATATAAACTCCTGTAAATATATCTTGCTTCATATGAATTCATTTGCAATAATTACCACAAATTTCCAGGAACTTTCCAATAATTTTTATACTTTTTCTGGTCTCTCTAAATTTGAATTAGTAGAAATTTTACTAATTCATTCAGTACACTTAATTTTAATTGATGAATCAGTTATTTTCAGAAGCTTACTAATTTTAACAGTAAAAATACCGTAACTGAGGTTAATCAGTTATACTGCAACTACAGTGAATCAATAACATTATAGACTTAGAATAAATTTATAGAGGAAGAATTTTTGAATCAAGCTTTTGTTTATACACCAATATTATTTATAATATTAAAGTGTATATTTTGAAATTTTCATTTTAATGAATGAATAAGAAATTATTACATGTGTGAACAAATTTTTAACTTTAAACAATTTCACATTTAAAAATGGTGCGCAAATATATTTGGAACGTAACCTCTTCAAATTAACTGATTTCTTCAATACAACTATAACTGATCAATCAGTTATATTACTGCAGGTATATACATATAACTGATTCAATTAGTAATTTTCGTTTTACTAATCCAATCAGTGCAATTCTACTAATTGTCAGTGACTCAATTCTAGCTGCAGTAATTAGTAGAATTTAACTGACAATCAGTTATATTTTACCAATTCAAATTTAGAGAGGTTACTTCACAGAAATTTTCGGTAAACTTCAACATATTTGGGTAAGTTTCAGGTAATTTTCAAAAAATTCAATTTCCTAACTTTGAAACCAAGTCTCTAGCTTATTCTCTAAGTTCCCATCGTAAGTCAAAGTTTATATGAATGTACCACAAGGCCACTTTTTTTTCTAAGTCGCTCGCGCCCAAGTTTGGAAAAGTGGTAGACGACAAAAATATTCTAAATCGCTTCGCTTAGGTTTGGAAAAGGGAGTGTTCACATATTATGTAACGTTATTTTCGACCTTTTTAACCCCCCCCCCCGCCCCCCCATGTAACAGACCGTAACATTTCCTTTGAACCCCCCACCCCCTCACCGCTGTTGCGTAACATTTTTTGTATTATGTTTTGAAAACATAATAGACGGTTTTTAAGTAAAAAAAAGGTTTTTTTAGATAAAGTATTGTCTAGAAATAAATAATGCAATATTTTGATGTAACACTGAATGCTTTTCAAATGTTTTTTTTAGTCATAGATACAAATATTGAAATTACTGTCTTGAAAAGCAGTATTATCAGTTTGTTTTTAAATTTATAAAGATATAATTTTTATAAGATTCTTGAGAAAATTAAAAAAGATTTTTGAATATTTCAGATGTATCAAAAAAGAATCTAGAAGATTGTAAAGACAGTTTTTTATTTTATAGGATCTTACAAAATATTAGGAAAAATTCGAGTCTTTTTGAAAGATATTTAGGACTTTTAGAAGTTTGGAAAAATCAAAAACTATTTAATAAATTTTCGGAAATGTTTCTAAGTTTTTAAATATTTTTAATCTATTCAAAACCTCTCAAAATTCCTTAAAATATTTTGAACCAACTCGACTTTTTCTTAAAATTTTGAAAAATCTTTAAAAATGTAAACAAATTGCCTTAAAATTTTCCCATAAATTTTAAGAAAATTTGTTTATTCTCTTGAAACCTTTCAAAATTGTTTTAAATCTTCTAAAGTTTTCGTTTGATATCTTCAAAAATCTACATTTTGTGAAATCTTGTAAAGTTTAAAATTCTTTTTGAATCTCTTCAAATCTTATAAATATTTCTTGAATTTACTCGATTTTTTAATTTTATTTTCAATCTTACCAAATGGAAAAATTTTGCTTTAAAATATTCTACACTATTTTTCGAAATTTTAGTATATCGTTTGAAATGTTTTGAAATATTTTTCAATTTTTTTTTAAAGTTTATTTTTCAAAATAGAAGATCATTTAAAATTTCCCAAGAATCTTAAGAAAATTCTTTTTTTTTAATTTTTTCAGATTTTCTAAACCTTCTAATCTTTTAAAATTATTCAAATTTTTTCTGAATTTCTTTTAAATTCTGCAAAATTAAAAAAATTGCTTCAAAATATTTCAGATTCTTCTTTGACAATTTTCGAAATCTTTTTAAATGTTTTTTAATATCCCCTTTAAATTAATTTTTCAAAATAAAAAATCATTTTAATTTTTCTTATAAACCTAATGATTTGTTTTTATTTTCTTGAAACCTTACAAAATTTTTAAAATATTTTTATGAGTTTTAATTCCTTTTTAATCGTTTCAAAACTTCTAAATAACTCTTAAAATTACTCATATTTTTTCTAAAACGATCTAATATGGCAAAATTGCCAAATTTTGCTTTAAAATCTTTTGCACTCTTTTTAAAAATTTTAGGAAATAATTTAAAATATCTTGTAAAAATTGTCTTGATGTCTTCCATATTCTTTTTCCATACCTTTCGAAATCTTCAAAACTTAAAATTATTCTTTTAAAATAAAACCTAAACCATTTAAAATTTTCCCAGAAATCTTAAAAAAAATAATCTCCTCAATCTTTCAAATTATTATGTGATAGCAAAATGTTAAGAACAGAATTATTTCCCACTACTAAACAATTATTTACAATTTAAATTTTCACGTTTTCAACCACAATGTGTTCGATATTTTCGAGATATTTAGTAACATCGCTTTTTTGTAAATAGGACATGCAATTAAAAATGTTACGTGATCGGATGAAAAATTGGCCCCCCCCTCCCTCCGCCCACACGTAACAGACCGTAACGAAACACGAACCCCCTCCCCCTTTTTAATGTTACGCAATATGTGAACGATCCCAAAGTAGATAACTTAATGTCTCTGTTTAGTAAATTAAAAAAAAAACATACATATTTATTTATTAAAATAATATTTAAAAATACCTACTTCGTATATTCCATTCCATTTTGTCTACATCGTTTTATTTTTTTAAAACAACCGTCAGTATGACCTATATATCAAAGCTCAATTTATGACTGTAGTCCATCGGGGTTTAAATCACAGTTTTCGATTTAAGTTACAGTATTTATGGTATTTGAAAAAATGCAGTCGAAATGCACGCATTAAGCGTACGAAAAGGAGTGTGAAAACTTTGGCGCAGCGCGCAATGCGAATGTGCCCGCGCGACAGGCATATTTTTTAAAATGATTTCTCGGAACATTTTCGAAGATTTCAAAAGATTTAAACTTTGTTATAACTGACTCTAAATGTGCCGATCACAATAACATGGTGCAAATCTGTAACACCAGTTGACTTTTTTTGAGTTTATGTTTTTAACGCTTTTTCTAAAAATGTAGATTTTTTAAGACTTTGAAATCAAATTTTGAATTTTTCTGATGATTTTAAAATGTTACAAGGTAATACAAAAAAATTCTTGAGATTCATGGAAAAATTTCACGTATTTTTTTTGTTCAAAAAAATTAATGTTCAAAGACTACTTGAAAAGTTTTAAAAATATTTCAGAAGATTTCCAAATATTGTCAAAAACGAATTTGAAAGATTTTAGAGCAATTTTTTTAATTTTACAGGATTTTGAAAACATTTTAGGGAAAATTCACTGAATTTTAAAAGATATTTATAAGGTTCAAAAGTTTTGAAAAGATTCAAAAATAATTTAAAAATTGAAAAGATTTTAAACAATTTTTAATCAAAATTTAGATTATTCCAGAATAAACAAAAAATTTAAGCGTTTTAAGAATTTTGAATGGTTGTAAGAAAATAAACAAATTTTTTAAGAATTCTGGGAAAATTTTTAATAATGTTTTTTTAAACTAATTTTTAACGAAAAATTAGTAAGAGTTCAAAACATTTCAAAAGATTTCCAAAGATGTCGAAAAAGAATCTGGAAGATTTTAAGACGATTTGTTTAATTTTGCAGGTTCTAAAAAAGAATTTACGGAAAATTCGACTCATTTTTAAACATATTTAAAAAGTTCAAAGGTTTGAAAAAGATTAAAAAATAATTGAAAAATTAAATTTTTTAAAAATATTTTGAAACAAAATGTAGATTTCTTAAGATTTAAAAAAAAAGTTGAAGCGTTTTAAGAATTTTGAATGGTTTCAAGAAAATTAACAATATTTTTTTAAGATTCCTGGAAAAGTGTTTAATAATTTCAAAAGATTTCCAAAATTTTCGAAAAAGAATCTGCAAGATTTTAAGGAAATTTTTTTAATTTTTCAGGATTTTGACAAAAATTGAGAAAACATTCAAATCATTTTTAAAGGTATTTAAGAATTTTAAAAGTTTTGAAGAGGTTAAAAATATCTTAAAACTTGAAAAGATTTCCGAAAATGTATAAAATAGTTTTAAATTTCTTCCAAACTTCTAAAAGTCCTAAATATCATTTACACTGACTCGATTTTTTTCTGAAATCATCAAAAAATGTTATTAAATATTTTCTAGATGCTTTTTTTGGACATATCTGAAATCTTCAAATATGATTTTAAATTTTCTCAAGAGTCTTCTGAACATTATGTTTATATAGCCTTAAAAACAAATTGATAATACTTTTCTCAAGTGTTCCTTAAGTGTCTTAAGACTTTTAAGTAAACTAAAAAGAAAAAATGGAAGAGGGAAAAGACGAAGCAACAAAGGAAACGTACATTAGAGACCAATTAATAATAATTTTTATTAGTTACGTAGCTGAAAATGTTTCATCCATTAATAAATTGATATTTATGCTCTATATAAGGCTGTCAATACATTACAGAAAAAATGATCAAATTCTAGAACATAAAGTCGTAACATTTTCCAAATTGTGCATTTTTTTTATTCTTCTAATTCATACCATTTTCTAGTAATAGTAATTTGATTTAATATTTTTCATCGAAACTGAATTTCTTTTCAAATACATTATTTCTACATGTTTTACCCTTTAATCATTTTATCATCGCTAATTATTTGCAACTATTTTCATTTGCACATTTTGATTTAATAAATATTATAAAGTTTTATTGTATATAAACAAAACTATGATGAATCTAATTAAAACTCCAAAATTTAACCAAAAAAATTTTTTACTCTACTGACATATACTAAATCAATTCAGTTCAAAATAGTTGAGTGAAAAAGTATCAAAATGCGATGTTTTTCATTTATAACACTTCTACAGATGGTAATTTGATAAGGTCACCTAGAAAAAATGAGCTAAAGTTTTTATTAACTCTAAAAAATTCATACTTTTCGCCACAATGAATAACAAAACTTTCTATAATTATGTCTTTGAATGTCAATTTCAAGGCCGTAGACAGAACATTTTGTCGGGGGATATGCAGCGGCACACAGGAGAGTATATTTATATTATGTACATGTTTCAAAACTTTAGGGGGTGGGGTCAAACCCAGGTCACCCCCCCCCCCCTGGCTACGGCCTTAGTCAATTTTATATTTTTTTTTAACTAGGTATATTTGACGTGTGTCTTCGTCCCGAAATGCAGAATGAATAATCAAATATTTTTCATAAGCTCGGCTAGTCGTCCCGAATTTTTGGGACGACTAGTGACTAGTCCATCTCCTTTTCCAACTCTCCCAATTTTTCGGGACGATTATTGACGCGGCCAACTATATTATTGCTATCGCACAAAAAAGTATATTAAGAAAGATCTGTAAATTAATTATTATGCGATTATGTTTCTAGCATTTGGAATTGTCCAAACAAATTTTTTATTATAGATATAAATATTTTGTCACTATTTGAGTAATATTAGCAATTACTTTCATATTTAAAAATATTTTATGCGAGAATCTAAATGTCGAGTAATTTTCAGTATTTGAATTCCTACTGTTTAGCGTCATCTGGTGGGAAAATTTTCAACCTTCTTCCGTTTCCAGCTGTGAGCTTTCTGCTAGGTACTTTGCTTTGGTTGGACTTTTAAATCGGATGTTATAGTAGTGATCGTCGACACTTACGTAAGTCTTTCATATTTTTATAATAATTCCTGATTACCAAAAAACTCTGATTTCAATACTTATTAACTCTTTAATCCTATTTATTAAATAATTTCATATCCACGTCGATCCTCCGATTGAATTTCAAGTTCGAGGGCAAACCTCGTTTAGAAATTTTGGAGTTTCACATCTTTGGTTTCAGAAAATTGTGAAATTTTACGTCAGAGATTTCAGGCTGCAGAATTTCAAACATTTCAATAATTATAAATAATTTCTGTATGGTTATTCTTTGAAAGTTAAATTGTTATAAAAATGTAAAAAGTAGTTTAGTTAGGTTAGGTTGTTTGCTCAGAACCGTCAGAACGTAAAATGATTTGCTCATCATTTGATCACATTTTTCTACAATTTTACCAGTATCTTTTTAATTATCTGGAAACTTTATATTAATTTTCAGTACGTAGTAATTCTTCTTTCGTTTGAGAAATAAAAAAATGTGGGTTGTTAATGCAACCGTTTTGTCTTATTTAAATTAAGTGTTTTAATTTTTGTACTGTTCATTTTACAAAGAAAATTAAATAAATTTCCTCTTAAAATTTTCAAGATTTATTTCATATATAAGCAATTTTTCATAATCTCTTTTCATTTATAAGATTTTAAAAAGTTTACTTTACACACTTTAGTGTACATTTTTCAATTTAAATATATTATAAATGCTACACTTGTAAAGTTTTTCTAGGTCTCTATATTCAATTTCCTTTTAAAATTTCATATTTCCAGAAGGTCCTAAGTCGTTTGAATGTTTTAATTGTAAATAGTCCTTATACATCTATTCGTTTTCTGTTGAAAACTGTTTTCTATATTTAAATTTGTCTAAAAACTGAACATTTGTTATACTTGGGTCAGATGTACTACACATATAATTAAATTCTCAAAGTTCATTAACATTAAAACAGGGATTAGAACCGCTTTGCACTTTTTCGTTTAAAAAACAGTCAACATTGTTTCATTTTTCACTTACTAGTTGTTAATAATACTGTTGTTTCCCTTTTATTTGAATTTCTCATTTAAATAATTAATGATACCAGAAGGGGTACAAGCATAAATTAATTCAAACTGTATTACACGTTAAAAATGGAAAAATATGTTCCTGAGAAAAAAGAGTTGTTGCAAACTTGTATAACAAATTTTTAAAAATGATGCTGTACTTCGTAAAACTAATTTTACTTAGCATAAACTCATTTTTTGTTCTAGTTCCTATCAAAATGGGTAAACACTTTGGAAACCTCCATTACATTCGCGGAATCGTCTTCTTCAGACTGAGTGCTCACGAACAAAAAGCATTCGCTGGAATGATCAATCCAGGAATTTCTAACTCAATTCGTCGAATCCGTGAAAATATACTTCGAGTTCCACCTCGTAAGTATTTCTATTCATCAAATTTATCTCATATGGGATAGAAAACTCAAATTAACTAGATAATCTACTTAATGTAATCGGTTGAAAATTTCCATGTAACGTTCTCCATAGCTGTATAATTTGTTAGAAAAAAAACGAGGACTTCTACCAAATAAGTCAAGATGTTTAAAAAATTATAATTTGAAACGAGATTTTTAATTGAAAAAAAAGCATTTGTGTTTAGTCCCGTTATTACGTATTTTATCGATTACATAAGTTCCCCGTGATTTTTTTCCTTAACCCCTTCATTTCAGCATGAAAAATGGCCCTACATGTGAGGGTCAGTGCGAGAACCGGAACCCTTTGATATTTTATGGAAACATCCTAAAAATCACTATTTTTTTAAATATCTCGTTTTGAGTGCATATTACGTGTTTATACAATTCACAGATGGGAAATAGGGGGAAAATTCCTTTCTAAACTAAAAAAAAGTGTTCTAGCTATAAGAAGTCCCTAAATATCGCTGGACAAAGTTTGCCCTTTTTATCGATTTTTGCGAAAAATCGAACTTTTCAGTTGTTTTTTTTTAATTCACATTTCTGTACACCTCACTTAAAAATTGTCTACATATAAATGGAAGCCGGCTTGATTTCCCTGTAAATTAAACCCTTTTGCCCCGATTTCACTATAATTGCAGTTTTTCACGAATTGATCACTCTAAATACATCCCAAGATAAAAGTAGTTCAAACGAAAAGAAAGCGAATGAAGTTTTCTACAAAAATATTTACAAAACTGAGAAGAAGAGCAAACTTTGACCTTCCATATTTCCGAAAGTATTGCATTTATAATATTTTCGCTTACTATGGTATGCAATTTTATACGCTTTTTTTCTTCAAAACTATTTAACTTTTATTATGGGATGCATGGGGAGAGAGCTATTCGTAAAAACATGCACTTATATCGAAATGGAACCTGATAA
This sequence comes from Andricus curvator, assembly GCA_932195095.1. NCBI lineage: Eukaryota > Metazoa > Arthropoda > Insecta > Hymenoptera > Cynipidae > Andricus > Andricus curvator. The sequence goes on from CAKNYM010048854.1 coordinate 51,853, forward strand.
GGCTAGAACAGACCGAATCCATTTCAAATCAGACAGGCAGTGCAACTTTAAGGCACAGAATAATTCGCCTCTTAAATATGTTGTTTTTTCAAAAGGAAATAAGACAAATAATAATTTAAAATAATGTTATCATTTTGAGAGATAAAAATATTTTCGCGAAGTTATGAGTATTTGAAATTTTAGGGTTGTTTTAAAAAAAAATATAAATTTTGTCTTTAAATCTTTATAACCCCCACCTTTTTTTTGGCTCAATATTTTTTTCTGAAATGGTACTCAAATGACGAAGAAATTGTGTAAGTTTCGTGCAGGCCAAATTACTGTTTTTCTGGCCAAGAGAATTTTTCTCGAAAACTCGATTTTACGTATTTTTCTTACAAACAACGACAGATTGGACAAAATACAAAGAAAAAAGTTGGCTCATTTTAAATAGTTCTACAAAAAAATACCTCTTTACTCTTTTATGGTATATTGCATCATTCGCGAGAAAAATTAAGTTTTTTAAAAAGCCAATTTTCGTGACCACAAAAAGAATTTGGCCCGCCTGAAACTTGTAAGATTTTATTTTCATTTGAGTACCAATATTTTTCTCAAAACGGTAAAATATGTTTCGTCTTATTTCCTTTGAAAAACAACATATTTAAGAGGCGAATGATTCTGTGACTTAAGGTTACACTGCCTGCCTGATTTGAAATGGATTCAGTCAACATTTTTTTTGTGAATTCACAGGGCATCAAGTCGGCTTCCATTGATCTGAAGAGAATTTTTATGTGAGCTGTACAGAAATATAAATTTTGTTAGAAAATCTGAAAAGTACTATTTTTCTGCGAAAAATTGAAAAAAGGGCAATTTTGCCAGTCCATATATCGGGATCTATTATAGCTAGTACAATTTCTTTTTAGTTTTTTACGGAATTTTTTCCTCTTATTTTTACGTGTGAAGTGTATACCACGCAATAATATGTACTCGAAACGAGATATGTAAAAAACTGATTTATAGGATGTTTCCCTAAAATTTCAAAGCTTTCAAAGGCTTTTACTTATGTAATCGTGTCACCCATTTTTCCAACTGGATGACTGAACTATAAACTGAACCTAAACATATTCTAGATTATAAAATACCCTAAGTCTAATTTTTTAAAGAAAAAGGACATTAAAGTTTTAAATTATCTACAGTGCCAGATTCAAAATATTTAGTTCAAGGATTCCAATGTTAATTAATTAAATTAAATTATAGAAAATCAGTTACCCTATAGTCAGCACTTAAATCAACAATTTTATAGAAATATTGAAAAATTGTATCATAATAAACTTTCAATGGATTTTTTAGTTTCCTATAAAATACACGAGGAATTCCATTCAGTAATAAAATGTAGCCGAAAATCGATAATTGCGAATCACAAAAGTTCGGGAATTATTATTTTAGTTTAGCTAATTATATCCTGATATACAAAATTGGTATGGTCTGCTATAAAAGCAATATATTTTTTTTTCAGCCTTCATTCTCAGTTACTTGCTCTACGATTGGGGTGAGAAGAAATACATTGAAGTAAATCGCAAGAACCCCAAGGATTTCGAGAATGACTCGTAAATAGCGGGCAACTTTAATAGTTACAATAATTAGATAAATTTATATCTTTATCTCTCGCCGTTTTTTGTCTGATTTGAAATATGAATATTTTATTTTAAAAACTTATCAACTGTAATTAAATCATGAATAGATTTAAAATGGATACAATTATTGTTTTTCACTTGCGTTTTAGCATCAGTTTTGAGAATGGGATGAATAACTTTGTTTCAAGGGTTGTTGATTTCCTCAATGATTCAATTGTAAAATAAAAAGTCCCTTACCAGTAAGAATAAATTGTTATTTACTTTAAACTAATTAAATTAATTTCAGAGCGTAACAGTTTGATTTTGAACAATAGTAGTTTTTCTAGTTGCAGTAAATAAAGACATGAGAATAACATGTGGATAAGGACTAAAAATGAAATTTTACAGGATGACCAAAAAGAGTTATATGCGATAGGTGTTCAAATATAACATTTTGATAAAATTATGGGAGTATCTGTTCCCCAAGAACAATACATTGAAGATGCGAAAACGTTAGAATTGCTTTTTTCTGTGGCAGTTTTAATGAAAACGCAAATGTTCCTTATCCAGTTTTTCATCTCGTAAATTTAAAAACTGCGTACTTTTTCAATATTACGATAATGTACTAAGAACTTTTTCGGGCCTGTTAAATATGTGAAATATATGTATTCTTTGATATGCCAAAATTTCGAAAAATGTTCGTACTGGAATTTCAGAATTTATGAAAATATGTGAATACCAACTGAATAAGGACCAAAAATAACCTTATGTCTTTTTTTAAGACTGGCGGGAAGCCTATGAAGAGCTCCCCTAGCGCTCAAGCTATAAAGCCTATTGTGCCACACCGTATGTCTATACTGTATGATAGAAAATTTAGTCAAAATTATGGAAGTATGTGGCCATGATTCACTGTGTTTCAGGGAGGTGAAAACATTTTTGTTCATTTCTGTGTTTTGAGGGCCAAAACCCCAAATGGTCATCCAGTTGTCAGTCTCAAAATTTTAAAATTTAGTTTTGCAAGTGGAAGAAGAAATGATTTTTACATATTCCGAATATTTATCGATAAATAGCGCCCTAAATTATTTGAAATCTTCAAAAACAGAATTTTTAAAAATGGGTCCTTATCCAGTTGTCATTCTCATGTCTTCAAGTAACGTAAATACCTATAAGTCCTGAAAATCTATATATAACACATGCTAGATTAAAAGAAATTGAATTTTTGTTAACGCGAAGATCCGATAAAAAATCAGATGATTGCGATATGGCGTAAATAAGTTAAAATACAGTAACGTCCATGAGTATGAGGACGGCTATTTTTTGACATTCGCTAAAATGTTCATAATGCTTATAAAACAAAGTATACAATTTTTCCCTGGGCTTGACTCGGCTCACTACTACTACTATTATAAAGATAACCTTTCATGTAACATTTTCAGCTTAACGTTGAGAAAATAATAAATTTCGGTGGAAGTTTCCTAACTCAAGTTGCTAAGACTCTATGGAAATTTATCTCTAAAATGAGCTCAAAATCATTGAAAAATGTTAAATATTTCCAGAGATCTTAGTAATTTACGGACTCACTGAAATATCTACATTTTTTGTAATAACTGCTTACAGAATAGGATTGTTTCCAGAGTCAGATATACACTTTTCCAATTAATGTATCGTATAGTTCGTAAAATTCGTGTTTCATATACGTCAATAGAATATTTCTTGCATTTTGTTTACTATTTTTGATTTCATGTTGAAATTTGAATTTTTTTAACGATGTCGATTGGAGGGCATTTTTCATCATTTTGTTCGCGTCGACGTCAACAGTGGGAATGAAGAAATATATTGTTGTTAAAAGAGATTTTTTATCAAATTTATTAGCCGGAATTTCACAGAAATATCTTTATGGTAATACGCTGCCTAGAAGAACTCTGGCATAACTTTTTTATCAAAATTTTGGTTAGAAGCGAATTGCACATTGACTTTTGAATATCTGAAAATTCTTGTCAAATTTAATGTCACGTGATTCCAATTAGAATAAGTGTTTTCGCTGTTCCAATTTTTAACAATATTTTTCTTTTAAACAAAGGGAACATTTTGAGTTTAGCTTAAAATCGGGAGTCTACCGGACCGGGAATTTTATATAGGATCGGGAATTTTTTTCTTCTATCGCAAGATCTAGTTTTTTTACTTTATCTTTTTATTGTTTACTCGAGAATCAGAGAGAGAAAGGAAAATCTGTCGGCTTCGCGTTTCGTATATGATACCAGATAATGCCATAACATTTTTTCGATGATTGCTTAAGTTCTTTTAATTTTAATTACATGAGAGTTAAAATTTTTTCTTTAAATAGGCTGAAACCTATCATGTCAATTATTTAAGAAGATATTGCAGAAATAATTGAGATTTTAATGTTTTTTTTTTAAATAAAATCTAATATAAGGTAAACAAATGTCCCAGTATTTGTATCAGCAATTTTCTTGCCTTTTGTTTGACTTGAATGCATTAAATTTCAATTTTCTACTATAAAATGCTAAAAGTAAATAACTTTTATCATCAAATGTTACTTTTAAAAAATATTTTAACAATATATTCCAATTCTAACCAACTTTAACGATTATTGCGACCGTCACGATTACTGAGACATTTACTTTAATAAACATTTTACAACGTTTTTACAAAAAAGTTTGACAAATTGGAAGGCATATCTTTAGGAAAATAATGAAAAATTTTAATGAATACATATTTTTAATAAATCAGCAGAAAAAATATTAAAAATTTTTCAACATTTTTGTTTCAAATTTCAATATGTTACACCATGCAAACATTTTTACAATAATAATGGTGATAATTTGGTGTGATTTTATAGAGATTTACCTTTAAAATTATCTGAAGGATTAAAAAAATGTTTGTTATATTCTATTTTATTTCAATTTCAATAAAACATTGAAATTTGCACTACTTTTACACTATGTTCTTAAAAAATTGACAAACTAACTTCATCTTGGCTCATTTTATTGATAATTTCGAAAACTTTCAACCTATGCAAGATAAAAAAATGTTAACTCCCATATAACTAACATTGATGAGCAGGTGTTGTCATACTTGTGACATGTCACAATTATTAATATTTATCATTTCAGTCTGTGATGGAGGATGAGTTTGGCACGTGTAAATAAATAATTTTTTTCTTCCCGACATAAGTGTTGTGTATGTACATTGTTAAAATTCCCATTTCTATATGTTAGTTTGGGACAAATTACAAAAAGACATCTTTAAATTGGTCCGAGGAAAAACCCGGGAATTTCAAGTTGCCTGATCACTAGACACGAGACACCCTGAAAATTAAGTATTAAACATTTTGAGAGTTGACCAAGAAACCGGCACTCTGAGAACGGCAATGAGAACCGAACTTTAGAGAACGATATTAAGGTTTCAAGGCTTAATGTCTCTGTTAAAAAATTTTTAGCAGAAAATTAGAAATATAACCTTAACAAAGTCAAATTGTGCAAAAAAGTTATTTTTCAATAAAAAGGCTTGAAAAAATATGAATCCAAAAATCAGTTCTTTAAAAAAACATGCATTCAGAAAGTTCAATTTGTGCAAGACAATTGCACAAAATGACTTCAAATAGAAATATATGTTTCCAAACAACATTGCAGTCGGCTCATTGGAGGCAGACATTTAACAAAGGAAAAAAAAGGGAGAAATAGAAAAGAGATAACTAAACCAAGCCGATTCAACAATTATTTTATCTAAAATTGTGAAACAACCCCATTAGCTCAATGACTTCGCTTAGGACCGACTTTTTGTAGAATTTGGATGTTTTGTGTTATTTTGCGGAAGAAATTGTATACTTTGTTTTATAAGAATTATGAGTTGTTTAGCGAATGTCAAACAACAGCCGTCCTCAATCCTCATACTTGTGGAAGATTCTGTAACTATTGTTCACAGAAATGAAATATCTTATTCATATATAATGCTGTTGCAATTTACCTTGTATTGTTCTAAATGTGTTTTATCTTGCGTAGTATATGAAATATTTAAATTCTCGCCAACGCGACCTCCTCGGGTTATGACTAACAGGTGTGTTTCCCATGTGGTGCGATGAGGAAAATTCTTCAAGCTTGCTAGTTGTGAAAGGTCCATGCATTGATAGAATATGCACCTGAACATTCAGGTTCACTAAAGTCATTTTTGCAAAGTCACTTTGATAATTTTATAATAATCAGGTTCACTAATTTGATGCACTTCTTATTGGAACTGCAACGCCAAAAAATGGTATATTTATTTGTCATAGGAGGGCTTTATTGATAATTAACATTGATATCGTTAACATGACTTGGCTAAACAAAATTACAATTGTTTTCGGCTGAAAATATATTTTTTTGTTTACCAAATTAACTTTAATATTGGACTGAAAATTGTTCAACATGAAATAATTTTTTTTCTTCCTGAAAACTAGGGTATTTTTGTTAATTTTAAAACGTGAAATAATGGTTTTCACTTACAAAATCAACGTTAAGACGTTACTAAATATTTGAAATTCAAGCTGATAAGAACAGGTAACACAAGTTCTGGGAATTTTATTATTCATTATACATAGTATAAAGAGAAAGGTGAAGGTTTCATTAAAAGTGTTTCAATATAAAAATAAGAATCAGGATAAGAATTATTCATGGAGTGTTTATTTCATTTTTAAGATTGAGCCCTACTTTACTTTTGAAAACTCTTAAAGAATGTAGAGTTTGTTTTTGAATCTATAAGAGAAGAAAACTTTTAGTGGATTAGAATTAAAATTTATAAACAACATTGTGATCTAGTCGAACAAATCAATATTATTTTTTATTAATAAGTTTACTGTTTTTAAACAGTTTTAAATGCTATATGTACATTTCTTTCACTCTTTTTTATTGATATTTTTATTCATTGCTCGTTTTTCTATTGAATGGTAGGCTTATTTTTCCTTACAATTTTTAAAGCTAATTTTTAGAACACTGTTTTAATTGATATTTTTTCGAATAAATCGTTTTTATTAATTAGAGAAGTTTATTGGATTTATTAGCCGGGAGTATTTTTAATTCTTTTAGATTATGAAACTTATTTTCTTATTTTGTTTATTTAATTGAGATATTTAACTTTTCTTCTTTGATTTTGGTGAAGCATTTCGCACTCTTTTGAAATTCATGGGAAACTGAAAAATGTTAAAAATGAACAAAATGGCCTCGATTTTTCTGAAAATAAAGAATTCGCTAGATACAAATAAATTTACATACAAGCAAAGTTGTTCCTCTTTAAATACTGTATACAAAAAGTTTCTGTCCCATTTTTCGATATTTGCACTGTTTTCGAAATATTTTCGTGGGTCTATTATCTATTATGCATTTGTTTTCTTCAAAAATTACTATTTTTACAATGTAAATTTTTATTTTTAATCACTTTACATCTGCAACGTTTTCGAAAATTATATTGTTTTTTTTGGATGAGGAGAAAACAATTATGTATTGTTTTCCGATGAAATCATCTATTTAATGGTTCAGATAAGATAATGGTTCAGGTTCCTTTAATATTAAAATTTAAACCGTGATATTAAATGTTTCGCTGTGAGCACTTAAAATAGGGAAAATGAAATTTTTAATAATGAAATTAATATTCCACTTTAAATTATAATATTAGAAGAAAAGGAACGATACCAATGTTCTTACCACGACTATTTCACAGGATAACGATACCCAATACGTAATACATTAACCGTCAGATAAAATTTGGTTTTTACATTCTCATTCATGAGAGTGTAATGTAATCGTTCAAATTTTCTATCTCTAGTTTTTAACGGATCTTTACATTTCGGCACTCACAGAGTCCGAAAATCATAAAATTTTGTCGTCTGTCTGTCTGTCTGTATGTATGTCTGTATGTGTGGTTACCTGAATATTGTAGCCACGCTAACTTTTGAAGGATTTGTCCAATCAAGTCAGCCTTTGATAAACTTTTTACGGGGTCCTAAAATGAAGGTTAAGTTCATTAACCAGATATTTCCAACCAAAATTAACAAATTTAGAGCATTTTCAAAATTTGAAAAAAAAATTTTTTCAAGTTTCAGAAATTTTTGTCCAACTTTCTTTCAGATGGGAGAAAGTCTTGCAAGTTATCCTTATGGAATTTTTTATTTTGATACAAATTTAAAAAGTGATATACTTTTCAACATTTTGAAAATTTCCAAAAACTAGAAAAAAAATATTTTTCTGATAGATTAAAAATTTTCAATGCAAATTTTTACTATATATCAAATATATTTCGAAACTATCCTCATAAAATTTTTTGATTAGATTTAAAATAAAAAAGTAAGAGAATTTTCAAAATTGGAAACAAAATTTTTTCAAGAGTTTCAGACATTTTTTCAAAGTTTCTTGTACACGACAAGAAAACTTGCAAATTATCCAAATGGCATTTTCAATGTTGATAAAAATTAAAAAAGTTATATGTTTTTCAAAATTTTCAAAAAATAAAAAAAACTTCTTTTCTGATAAACTAAGAAATTTTAAGTGACATTTTTGATAGGTATTAAATATATTTGAACATTATTCCCATGAAATTTTCATATAATAAAAACAAAATTGAAAGAGTTTGATCATTTTCAAAATTACGAATTTTAAGAGATCCATAAGCTATAGTAATGGTTTTTAGTAGATGCCAACAAGATTAATCAATCATCATATAGCGACATTGTTCGAATGCACACCACTTTAAAAAGTTCTAAGACAGATCACAGAAAAAAGCTTAAGAGTAGGAAAGAAAGTTTTCTGTGCATTTGTTGACCTAGAAAAAGCATTTTACAAGGTAAATAGAAGTAAACTTTGGGAAGTCCTTAAAGAGTACAGAGTCAATGGATGGCTCCTACAAGCAATAAAATCAATATATACAGGCAGTAAAGCGAGTGTAAGAGTAATTGGGAAACTGAGTGACTGGTTCGATATTATGCAAGGCGTGAAACAAGGATGCGTTATGTCCTCATGGCTATTTATCATATTTATGGATAAGTGTCTAAGAATGGCCCTCTTCGACGAAGAAGGTGTAGATCTCGGAACAGTGAAGGTACGTACGCAAAGAATGTTGAATAAACCTAATACAAGCACGAAGAACATGGGCCTTAAAATTAACGTAAATAAAACAAAAATCATGGTGTTTGAGGGAAAGAGTGAGAAAACAATGTGCAACATTGTCCTAAATGATGAGAGATTAGAACAAGTTGATAAGTACGTATATCTGTGTAGCCTATTCACTAGCGACGGAAAAATATATGGGGAGTTAGATAGGTGCATAAATGAAGGTAAGAAGGTTATCGGTAGAGCAGGGTCCATGCTCAGAAATAAAAGCATATCAAAAAAAGCTAAAATGGCCATACATAATTCTATATTCGTACCGACTGTACTATACGGTAGCGAGGCATGGACCTGTCAAGAGAAGGACAGGAGTAAAATTAACGCGATTGGCATGAAACCTCTACGCACAATATGCGGAAAAACACTGATGGACAAAGTCCGAAACGAGATAATCCTCAAAGAATGTGGTGCAAAAGGGATAATAGTTGACACATGGGAAATAAATCAGTGAAGATAGTTCGGTCATCTTGAAAGAATGAAAGATGAACGACTGACCAAACAAGTGTATAAAGGTAAAGTAAATGGCAGAATGCCCAGAGGTAGACCGCCAAAAGAATGGTTAGAATCTGTGAATGAGACATTAATTCGAAGAGACATAAGAAGCCATAGAAACATGAGAGCTTTCATCAAAAAGTGCATGGACGTAAAGGAAGCTAGAGTAGTATGCCAGGACAGAAAAGTGTGGCGACAAATAGCTTGTAAACAGAGTGACAATAGTGTGAATGACGCCTGAAACAAAGACCTTGGATACTAAATGGGCCCAAGTGGGGAACCACGCATAACAATTTTGTGAGGCTCTTCACCTGAGGTGATCGCTAGAGAGATTGATCAGCAACCTGGGTCGGAGCAGTGTTGCGGAATGAACGTGTCATTTAAATAAATAACACGAGAATCCCAGAGAAATCTAAAATATCTATACCTAACACCTATATACCAGATACCTATCTACCTTATACCTATATACCCACCTACACACTACTATTTTCACAAGTCACGCCTACCCCGAAAGGGAAATAGCTTAATGGTATAATAATAATATAATATATTAAGGCCACATCGTGGGTGTGGTGAGCCCACACTTGTAGTTATTTATAACTACAAGAAAAACCTAGAAACACTACCCGAATCGGGTAGTGTCACGCCTACCCTGAAAGGGAAATGGTTTAATGGTATATATATATATATATATATATATATATATATATATATATAAGGCCGCCACGTGGACCATACAATCGCTTCTTACAGCAGCAAAAACAGCGCAGCATCTGGATAGAAAAAGTGATAGGGGTGGTCCATTTCATTATGTTTACATGCTTTTACTTTTCAAAAGCTATCGTCTTTATAACCTAGCTGTTGAGCGCGAAGCGCGAGTATCGCAATGCCAATGTAATCGTCAAGGCCGTAGGTGCTTTGAGAACCTTTTTCATAGTCAAATTGAAAAAAACATATTCAGTTTCACTTTATGATTGTAGTTTATGAGGGGTTTGAATCACAGTTTTTGATTTGCGCGCTCAAACCTGGCGCATTTTCAGGGCAGCTGAGAATAAAAATTAGTGCAAAATAAGGAGCAAATATTAAAGTCATCATGAAAAATAAAATGTGTACATTATTGTGCAATATCAGAATGAGCAGTACCAGATCGAGGTACAGAAATAAATATAATATACATTTGATATAATGGTGTTGAACAAAATGTAGAAAAGCACGAGATACGTGATAAGAATGTGTTCGTTAAAGCTGAAGGAGCTTTAACAAAAGAGAATTCACAATCATCAAATTTGACTTGGTTAGAGGGCGTGCTTGTGTGCAGTTGTGCGGGAGAAGCGCGGAGCAAAAAGTGTAAAAAAAGCGTTGGTTTTGGAAAGTGAGTGTGTGTGGAGTAAGAGATAAGGTAAGCGTAGGGTGCCAGGCCTTTGCTCGCGTAAGGGCTTGCAGAATTTCGAGCTGTAGAAGAATTTTGAGACGAATTTGTATCGAGCCGAGAAAAGTTAGGTTAGGTTGACGATAGAGATATGGCGTCGCGCGTGGGGACTCGAGCTAAGGGAGGGGGGAATGGCGGTGGTAAACAACCGCCAATTGACGAAGCGCTAAAGAAAAAGGTAACTTTTGACGAAAAAGTTATACTGGCAGAAGAAATGAGGATAATGAAGATCGCGATAGAAAAGGTAACGGAGGATAACAATTTACTTAGGAAACAGGTAAACGAACTTATAGTGAAGAATAGCACGTTCGAGATAAAGGTAAAAGAGTTAGAGGAAAAAGTGGGGAACTTGGAAATTTTGATGGAAGAGGGGTGGGAAAAAGCGAGTACGAAATCGGGAGGGTCAGGGAAAAGTTTAAGCGGAAAGCAGTCGATAGAGGGAGTTAGAAGTAGGGACGGTTCAACGTGGAGTCTCAATAGCGCGGGAAGCGCAAACAGTGGCTTTTCCGTGAGAGAAGTCGGGTTAGTGAGGAAACTTTTGGGAAACAAGGAAAAAGAGGAGAGGAAATTGAATATCGTAATTAAGGGGGGTGATGTTAACGCAGAAAAATTGAAAACGGGGGTAGAAGTCTTTCTCGAGGAAAAGTTGGAGATCAAAGTAGAGTTAGAGAGGGCGTGGAAAAGTGGCTCGATCATCGTAGCCAGAATGAAGAGCTTGGAAGACAAAACAGAGGTCATGAAAAGGAAGAGTAAATTAGGGGGGAGCAAAGTATTCATAGAAAATGATCTGACTTGGGAGGAAAGGAAAACTCAGGGAAAAATCGTTAAATGGGCGAAAGAAATGAAAGAAAAAGGGGTGGGGGTGAAAATTGCTCAAGGCAAAGTGAGAATCAACAACGAGTGGAAAAGCTGGGATACAATCGAGCGGGAAATAAATGAAAAAAGGGAAATGAGTGAAAATCATGGCAAGGGAACGGAAGGGGAAAAAGAAAAGGATTTTCAGATGCCCGGAAGCGAGGATCAGAAATAGAAAATAGGAAGGAATGGAAAGAGGACAGAAATGGTCTAAGGAACAGTCATTCAGGTAAGAAGAATAGGGAAAAGAGATCAGGTAAAGTCAAAGGTAACAGTACAGGTAAAAAGACAGAAAATAAGACATGCAAGAGAGGAGGGAATTGGATTTTTTGGAATGTAGCAGGTTTAATGAGTAAAGATAAGGAATTTTGGAATTTTGTTTCGCAATTTGACTTTGTTAGTTTATCGGAAACGTGGGTAGAAGAAAAAAGTTGGATTGGAATAGAAAAGAGCTTACCGAGCTCTCATACATGGGATAAGATTTTTGCAACAAGAGATAAAAAAAGAGGGAGAGCAAAGGGAGGAATGGTTTTAGGGATCAGGCAAGGTTGGTGTGAAGATTTCAGTTTGTGCGCCCGTACGTGCAGCGAGGGTCTGGTTCAATCTAGGTTAAGACTCGATAATGAAAATTTTGTGATATGGTCAGTATATAATTCAAGTAGACTGGAGGTACTAAACGAATTCTTATTCTCAGGCGTTGAACTAGATGAACAAGAAAATGTGATAATCGGCGGAGATTTTAATATAAGAACCGGTAAATTAGGTGGGGTAATTGTAAGTAATAAAAATGGATGCGTGATATCTAGAGAAAGTAAAGATAATTGTATAGGTAACGATGGACATGAATTGGTGAAGAATATCACAGAGAAAGGATGGACTATTTTGAATGGGATTGGCTTTGGAGATGAGAAAGGTGAGTTTACTTATGTAGGCCCTAGAGGCAGTTCGGTTATCGATTATGTTTTAGTTAATGATAATGCGTTAGATAAGGTAAGCGATTTTAAGATAGGAGAAAGGGTGGATTCCGATCACATGCCGCTGTGCTTGCGCCTCGATGAAGGAAAAGTCACTAAGGAAAAGCAGCAGAACAAAGGGGAAGGCATCAAACTCTGGGACTGGGGAGAGGAGGCCAAGGAGATCTTCAGACAGCGCACGAACATCCCGGAGGTAGATCCTGGCATCCAAGAGGTATCAGTAGAAGAGAAGTGGCAGCGCCTGAAACATCTTGTGCTGGGAGCCATGATCCCAAAGAAGGTGAAGGTTACAAGAAGAGGTATTGGTTTCAAGCCCTGGTGGAATCGAGAATGCTCCAGATCAAAGAAGAAGGCGAAGATGGTACTCAAGCTCTGGAAGAAGGAGATGGCTTCAAGAGAGGAAGTGATAGAAGCCAGAGGAGAGATGAGAGCCGTATTCAAGAACAGCGAGGATGCAAAGAGAGAGGAAGAAGAAAGAGAGCTGAAAAGTCTGAAGAACGAGAATGATGTGTGGAGATTTTTAAACAAACGAAGAAAGAAGAAAATCCAGACTGCCAATGATATAAATTCGGAGACCTGGAGAAAACACTTTATGGAGCTGCTGAACGGCTCGAGAATTGACAAGGAATCAACGGCCAAGACCATAGAAAAAGGAGACCCATCGACTTACTTAGAGGACCCGTGGAATCTGAAGAATATTGATATAGAAGACATCGTAGCTGCAGTCCGCGGGCTCAAGGTCAAGAAGGCGGTGGGAATAGATGGAATACCAAATGAAGCCTGGAAATTCGGTGGCAGCGACATTTGGAGGAGACTGGTGGACCTTATTACGGCAATATGGAACCAGGGCGAGATACCAGAAGATTGGAGGACGAGTATCGTTGTTCCCCTATACAAAAAGGGGGACAAGAATGAGGCCAGTAACTACAGAGGTATATCACTCCTGCCATCAGGGTACAAAATCTACACCGACATCTTGAGAAGAAAACTGGAGGAGATGGTAGAAACTAGAGGAATACTGCCAGAATCTCAGGCTGGTTTCAGAAGGAGAAGATCCACGATGCAGAACGTCTTTATATTGAGCCATCTGGCACAGTCGACGGTGCTAAAGAAGGATGACAGACTATTTGCTGCGTTCGTGGACCTCAAGGCTGCCTTTGACACCGTCAACAGAGAAAAGCTTTGGATGGTGTTGCAGGAGGCCGGGATCGACTTACACCTCATCTGGAAGCTGAAGAAGATATACGAGAGAACGACGGTGAAGGTGAGGACCAGCGAAGGGCTTACTGAAGAATTCCAGACAAACATGGGCGTGAGACAGGGCTGTGGGATGAGTCCACTCCTCTTCAACTTGTATATAGCAGACTTAATTAACAGATTTTGTAACAAAGGAATAGGCGGCGTTAAAATTAAAAACTGGAGAGTGTGGTCATTAGAGTACGCAGATGACATTGTACTTTTAGCGAGGAACAAAGAGGCGCTAGATATTATGTTCGGGGTTTTACGGTCCTTTTTGAGGGAAAGAGAACTAACTCTGAATGTGGAAAAAACGAAAGTATTGATATTTAACAAAAAAGGTAATGAGAAGAAATTAAATTGGAGTTGGGGAAAGGGAATAATCGAGGAGGTAGAGTTTTTTAAATACTTAGGATATACGTTTAATAGAAAAGGTAATGCTAAAGAGCACATCAAAGAATTGAGATCCAAAGGTATATTAGCAATGAGGAAAACATGGGGTTTGGGGGAAAGGGTCTGTAAAGGCGATTTTAAGCGTAGGATGAGGCTTTTCTCTTACTTGGTGGAAAGTGTAATGTCATATGGGGTTGAAATATGGGGATGGGAAACGAGAAAAGAGCTAGTTAAAGTTTTTATGGACTACGTTCGATGGACATTGGGATTAGATTTTAGTACGCCAAGATATTTGATCCAATGGGAAACGGGTTTAAACTATGGGATTGACGTTCATTGGGGACTTAGAGCTTTAAGATTTGAAAAACGAATTAGGGACAATGAATCAAGTGTATGGGTGAAAGCGTGTTGGGAAGAAAAAAAAGAGAGGGGTTGGACAGATTTTTACAGTAAAGAAAGAGAGAAATTTTTGAATCGGAATGGGATAGGGGTAATGGAAGCAGAGGAATGGTGGGAAAAAGAGCTAGATCTCGTAGAAAGAATTAGAACAACGCAAACATATGTGCAAAAACAATTAAATGGTAATAGAATAAGGGAAGCGAAATATAATAAGAGATACAAAGATATTAAACGTGACTTTGGACCTCCAGGATACTTGTATGACATAAGAGAGGGAGAAGCGTTAAAGTTTCTGGCTAGAATGAGATGCGGTAATTTTGAAAATGAGAATAAATACTGGTTAAGTGAAGAAAAGCGTAGATGTGTCTTTTGTAAAGTAGGGTGGGACAATTTGCCCCACTATATAGAGGAATGCGAAGCAGCCAAAGAATGGTTTAAAGATCTGCCAGGTAATAGTACTGAGGATAAAATTAGGAAATTAGTTCAGGAAAACTTCGAGAGAAAAAATTTAACAATTTATAGGAAAATTTGGAAAGAAAAAGTTTGGTATTTAAAAACAGCGTTGAAAAGTACAAATAAGGGTTAAAGTCATTAGAAAATAAGTCTCTGAAAGACTGTTTAAATCTAAGTAAAAATACAGATTGTTCCTATTAGTTGTAAGGTTTTGAGAAAGAAGACTATATATTTATATGTATTTATGAATCTTTTTATATATTTATACATTTATGTAGTGTATAAAGAAACAAGGTATAGAGCAGGGATAGATTAGGTATGAGAAGGTACGAAAGTATGATTGAGTAATTAAAACGCATTGTAAACCAAGTCCGCTTCCGGGCCAGAAGGCTGAAGTTCAATAAATAACAATCATCAAATTATAGTAGTTGATGCTTTGACCTTTTATTTTAAAAGGTCTATCCACAAATGTGGGGGAAATACAAAGACCGAGCGCGAGGTGAATACATTATCGAGCGCGAAGCGCGCGACCCAACAGTTGCGCGCCCTAGGCGTGCTCAAACTTGCAAGCGAAGCGAGAGCCGCGCGCGATGAGAATGTGCCCGCGCGACGGGCATATTTTTTTCGTTATCAAACAAAAAAATCGAACATTTTTCAAAGATTACGTGATAAAAGATTAAAGTGCATGTATAATGTACTTATCCTCGAAAAATCGTTAAAAAAATTATAGCTCAAAAGTATTTGAAGGGTCAAGGGACATACGGGCGTAAGTGTCAAAACTCGAATTTTACAACAGGCACAAAAAATGATAATTTTAACGCATTTAATTTATTTTTAAAAACAAGAAAGCACTTTCGAGCTATTTCTTAACTCTATCAAATCATGAAAGGAACATCCTGAAAGAAGCAAACACCTCCGAGAAAACCCCTTATGAGTGGTGCGGCGCGTCCCCAAAAACGAAGATATATTGAGGCACAGAGTTGCAGGGTCTTTTTATTTTTTTATTGAAAAAAAAAACAAGAAAGTACTTTCGAGCTATTACTTAGCTTTACTGAATAGTGAAAAGAACAGGTAAACGCAGAAGTGATCCCCACTTTTTTTAAATACCAAGCATGGATTTCACATGCATACCTAAGGTAGCCTTTCGAAAAGTTGCGCTTGTATTCTTTAAACACTTTTTTTAACAAATGAATTATTTATGGGAAAACAATTCTGTAAAATATTTTTGAGAAAATTTGATCCAAGACAAGACTTTCTTCATTTTAAACTTTTTTTACAATTATCCGTTTTGAAGTTATAGCGTTATAAACCATTCATTTTACGTTAAAATGGAATGGGGTTTCGAGGGGGGGGGGGCTCAGTGGCACCCCCTGGATCCGCGCCTGGTTCATTATACAATTTAAAAAACGGCCTTTTTGAAGAACTATGCGTGTGCAATATTCCATACATAATTGTCAAAAATGGCCGTTTTTTAATTTTTCCATAAACAAAAGTTTTATTTCGACCAGAAATTTGTTTTTCCTGTGTGGAGTACGTGTCGACTTGAAATGCAATTTGCCTTTTTTCGAAATGTTTGGGTCCGATATATACTGAGATAACATCTGCAAATATGTCAATTTTATTCCAGTGCAAATTCAACTGTTTATAATGCTATAACTCGAAAATGGTTAATTGTACCAAAAAAGTTGCAAAAAAGTGTAAAATGAAAAAAGTCTTGTCTTGGTTCAAATATTTTGAAAAGGATTTCATATAATTTTTTTCCATAAACAATTTATTCGTTAGAAAAGAACTTGTTTCAACAATAAGTGCGCAACTTTTTGAAAGGCTACCTTGAAGGCTTGAAATGTATTAGTCTTTTAGGGACTTTTCTCAACATTTTATAAGCCGCAGTTACCAGTCTAGACCTCTCAGTGCAAGTGACGAGTGACTTATACAGACTTTTCCGTATGACTAGTAATTTCCATGGCTACGCGTACTAGATTTAACAGAAAGACGAACTTTTTTTCTACCCTCTGCGGTCGTCCTCACAGTGTTGTTTGCTCGTTTCTGTCAAGGAGCGACATCTGGGTCGGATATTCACTCAGTGAAAGTCTCTTTGAAAACTTGAATCGTGGATACCATCTTGCCTAGGATCGTAAAATCTAAATTGACTAAAAGCGTGTCCAGGGGCTCTTGGTACCCCAGTGGCCCCCGAGGTCCCAAGACTTCGTACCTCCCTGGGTTCTCCGCGAAGATCACGAAAGTACTCGAGTCCGTTGATTCCGTTCGGGGCCCGCGACTAGCCAATCAGGGGCCTCCTACCTGGAGGTTTGTGTAAACCGAACAGGTAGTTGTCGTGGACGTGGAGGGGTTCGGCCTACGGCTTCAAGTGGCTCAGGTATTTCCAGTCGAGGATGTGCGGGACTTAGGTCCACCGAAATCTCGGTTGTGTTCCACGTTCGTTGTAAATATAGGTAAGTAAATAAGTGACGTTTCGTGGTTGTCGTCGCGCGGATCCGCTAATTTGCTGGTTCATTACTCGATCATTGCAAATGTGCTCGTTCAGTTTATGTTTCTAACAATAAGTGACCATACAGTGATCCAAGGTGATAAATGCGTGATCCATAAGAGACCCACGCCTGGAAAAATCCAAGGATCGACGTGGTGCCCGTACCTGCAGGCCGACGTACCTACGTGCTCAAGTGAAACTCGCTGCTGCTGTCAAGGTAGGTAGGTATTTATGGAAATGATTTCGAAATGACCTGAGTCGTTGCCCTCCGAGAAATTTTAAATGTATCCACCATAGGGAAATCAGTTGGAATAATCGATCATAGGCGAACACTTGTTGAAACCCGGTGACGTAAGGTAACGATTGTGAACCAAGTTTTTGCTCAAAGTTTAGAGACTCTAAAATGACCTTTTCATATTCATTGAAGCTCCAGGGACTTTGATTGCTTACTTTACTCGAAAAATTTGACAATTTTCATCCAGTATTGAAAAAATATTATACTAGAAAAAGTTAAGATGATCAGTCGTTTGTTTTTCTTTACACAGTTCAAGTTTTAGGAGCAATTGAAATATTGTAATTTCATTTTTAGCAAATATTTTCGTAATATTTTCTTTCACTCAAATATATATCAATTGTATTTAATCATCATCTTAAGGAAAATAATAAAATAAAATCAGCAAGCCAATTTTTTAATCGGTATCAATAATAAATTCATATTGCTTATTCATGTTTTCGTCGAGCGTGCTGATTTAAAAAAAGTTTGAAATAAAATCACAATCACCGAACGAAGAACTCTTCCTATATAAAATTATAAAAAAATAACAAAGTTTTTTACTGACAATAAAAAATAAAGTATATATATATATATTATTATATATAGATATATATATATATATATATATATGGACTTTTCTTTATAGAAGTTTTAATTTTTGTTCTTTGAAAATAAAAAGAATCTGCAATCTACAGCAACTCTAATTTTAAACAAATTCAAGTATGAAAATATCCTGATTAGAGGAAAATAATTTAAAAGCCATTTTGCATTTCAAATGGAAATTCGACCTCATCAGCTTCAAAATTGAAAAGGAATCCAACGTTTGTAATATTGTATAACTATGTTATTAATAGCTAATTTGTTTTTGAAAACACCCCCTAACTCAAAAGCAATCTTAATTTAAGTGAAATCTATAATTTTTAAAGGATATTTATTTTATATAATCATCATCCAAATTGATAAGAAACCAAACTTGAAACCACTCAATAAAGGCAATCCAAATTTTAAGTCAAGCTAATGGAAGGCATTGCTAATTCGAAATTTAAAAAAACAGTGAAATATTTTAGTTTCTAACGAGAAAAATCTCTAATTTTGCACCCAAAAAAATTAAAACCATTCAGATTTTGAGAATTAATATTTGAAAGAACTTTAAGTTTTAAAGCATCGTAATTGAAAAACAGGAATATACTTGAAAGCAATCCTAACTTTGTAAGGAATTTGATAGAAATTGATATAGATAATTCGAATTGAAAACAAAAACTCAATTTTTTCGAGTCCAATGTCTCTATTTTCATTCACATATTATAAAAATTGAAAATACTCCAAGTTTCAAAATTTTAAGGATCCAAAGTATACAGTTTTTTCGAATGCATTCTAATTAGGATGCCCTACAATCTTTTAAACATCCAAACTGAAAAGTATTCAAATTTGCATATATAGGAGGAATCCAAATTATAGAGAAATCTGAGATAGGAACATTTAAATTGGGAGCAACATAAATTAATAAGCAATTTTTTACTATTTTAATTCCAAATTTGAAGCATTAAAAGTTGGCATTAACCAACTCCATAGAAATATTATTTAAAATGAAAAAGCATTAAAATTGAAATTTATGTAATATTATCTAAAGGTTTCAAACTTCAGATTAGTAATCTTCTAATTACATATTTAAGCTCAATTTTACGTAACTTAAATGAATTTGTTTAAATTGAATTCCACTTGAAAAATATGAATTTCACTCCAATTTTGAAAATATGATTTTATTTTAGTCTTACTCTGAATTTATTATGGAAATATAATTTTAATTTGATCTCGAATGCTTGAATTTGAAAATACTTCTAATTCATCTTCAATAATTTATTTGTAAAATTTAAAAAGGCCGGCCAAATATAGCGCTAGGGCTAGTATTACAGAAAATTCCGTATTGCAGAATTTAATAATTAAATGAATAGTTTTCCGTAATACTAGCCCTGGACGAGCTGGAATCTGGGAATTGGTTAGACTTACGGAAGATTCCGTAATAGTAGACAGTATGAAGCCTTTAACTTCAATGATTTAAATGTTTGAAAAACTGTTCTGCACAGTTAGGTATATTTGATTAAGCCATGAAAAAATTTTTGTTAATTGAACAAAAAAATTTTATTTAAATTAACTCTGCGGAGAAAAATTGGTTAGTGATCATTAAACTCTGTTAATTCATTCACTGCTTATTATGTGGCAACTGCATCTGAAGAAAACTAACGTGAAGGGTGAAGCAACTCAAGTTGTCACAATCTAATTGAAACGTGCCCACGTTAAATCCAAATAGAGAATAAACTATGAATGAATATGAAAATGAAAAACATAGTATAGTTTTCCTGACGTTCAACCATTCATGTTCAAGTTCGATATATGCATACTTCATGCTTTTGGCTTACATTGGATTCTACACAAACTTATTTCGCACAAAATATGTTTTACATAAAAAATTCAAAGACTATATACGCTACATAAAATATTTTTTACACAAAATAAAATAAAAATTATTTTGCAAACAATATTATTAGAGTAATATTCTAGACGAAACCTATGTTCTACAACAAATGTAAATGATCTTACACAGACTGACTTTACAAAAAATATTTATACTGAAAAATATAATAAATATATCTAATAAAAATATACTGCCTGTATTTTTTAAAGGAAGTATTAACACATATAGGAGAGGCATTTTATTATTATCTTTCTATGATATATTCCTTCGGTTAATATTTATATAATTCCATTCTTATTAGTTGACTTGTACGAATTTCTAAACTCAAAATATGTTGAAAAAAGTCTGCGTCTAGTCGTTCCGCAAAATTAGCGGAGACCTAGCCAAACTTATGAAAAATATTTGACTATTCATCCTGAATTTCAGGATGAGACAGTTCGTATTAATAATCTAATCACAAATTTATTTCAAGATATTAAATATAATATTTGCAATATTAATTTTCAAAGGAAGATGAAAAGCACTTCAAGATTTCATGGGATTCCATATGGAAATCAATAGAATCCATACTAGGCTTCGAAGGTCAGAAGAGTTCCCACACAAACACATATAAGTGTTCTTATATATTCCCTCATAATGCGGAATATTTGCATAAACAATATCGCAAACATTTCAGAATAATTTTTTCCAAATTGGAATCATTTCCAAAGTCAGAAAACTTTTGTGATATGATTTCAGTAATTTCAAAAGGCAATGTCTACGTGTACCGACAAAACTCGGCTATTTGTACCGAAATTTCGGTACAAATAGCCATTGCCTTATTAATATTTTGAATACCCTAATTTCTTATATATTGTCAGATATTGATGGACACAGAATAAACAATGCCATTTGTCGTTAAATTGAAGGAATACTTGTATTATTATAATTAACAATTGTTTCAATAATTATTGCAAACGGGTTTCACGAATGTTTTGCTCTGATGGCGTTCCAGTACGACTTTAAAATTAGTGCAAGTTGGACTTTTAATTCATTTAATTCTCAATTACACTTCATTTTTATTTTTAAATTAAAATTTAATTTTATAGTGACATAATCACTTTGTGTAATTCAAATTATTTACAGTAGAACTCCTACATTTTACGATAAAACACGCAACCACCACATTCAATTTTTGAAAAGAGCAACATTGTTATAAAAATTATTTGAATTTCAAATGGTAAATTACTGATGTGACTGACTCACAAATGACACATACGTTATGTAACTGTAAATTATGGAGAGTAATTTGTAATTCTAATTGCAGACTGGTTAATTGCAAAATTGATGTTTCCTTTCATCAGTAGGTATGAGCTTTTAAAATGCTCCTTACTTCTTAACATTTTGATTAATTCGTTTTATTGTTCTTAGAAAGTGTTAAAATATTACTTAACTTTAAAAAGGAAAGCATATTATTTTTGATGATGTTTATACTGCTACTTTGAGAGAGAAACTACACATATTTTTTAGTTTGTTACGTAACATTTTCAAAAAAAATGTTCAGTTTCCATTAGATATTTAAATACAAATAATACACAAATACTCAACACTATAGCGTTTTCTCAGTAAACATGTATAAACCAAAATTGTTGAAAAATATTTAAATAATGATGTTTAGCTATGAATAACTCTTAAAAATTAACAATAATTATCATTAACAATTATATAGACAAATATTGAATTGGGCTGTTTTACTCAAAGTCAGACTTTTAATTTCCCGCTAAACCTGACTAAACATTGTTTTGCAAGTAAATTTGTATTTCATCTATCAAATCATATTTTAATTTTGAATAAATTTAATTGTTTGCATGTTAAATCTTAACATAAATCATTTTTGTATCGAAAATTTTTTTTTCCCCTACAACTTTCTGAAGCTATCTTAAATAACTTTGTTGCAAATTAATGAATCATTTATAAAAATGTATTGTTCTTGTATTCATTTAAGTTTCGTGAAAACATTTTTGCAAACAAAACTAATTAAAAATCAATAAATTAGTCACTGATTTATTCAGTTATAATTAATTTTTGCTTATTGAAAAGTGTAGAAAATCCATCAGTCATTAGCCGTTGACTTCCAGTAAAATTGTACTAATTGAACCAGTCAATATCAGGTTTTGTTATTCAACTTAAAAGTCATTGGAATTATTTTCACGTAAAAGTGCACGCGTAAGTTTTTGTACTATAAATTAGTGAAATTTCACTGAGCTTTGAGTAGTTTTTTACTAACAGGTAGTTAATTTTTACTAATAGTTGAACCAAGAAGTCAGCGATCAATTTGCAAGTTATCAGTTAGTAAAAAGTTCCTGATATTCCAGTCGTTATATTCACTGATTTCTCATAAGAAACCGTTACTAAAGTGTCAGTGACGGGTACTGAAAATTCGACTCACCTTTTTACCATGGAATGAGTGAAAAGCGACTGATTTTTCACTAAATGAATTTTGGAAAATGAGTCACTGATTCAAATTTAAAAATATTAAACAAGTAAACTTTGCTGGATTTCAATACGGTCGTTTTCTGATTGCCATACCATTAGAAAAAATAAATTAAGTAACCTTCTCCAATATATTTATTATTTAAGTGGATATTACACAATAATATAACTATTACTGAAATTAGTATCGATTAATCAGTAAAAGGGAGATTGCAAACTGTTCTTCGCTGCAAAGTGTACTTATACGCCTACAGCAAATTCCTCCTGGAAATAGCGAAGGAGTCGAATATGTTGCAAGCAGGATATTACATTGTTTACAATTAGAATTAGGTTTCGGCTGCTTTGAAACCTTCCTTTCATTATTCTCAAAAAACATGTCTCATAGAAATATCAAAAAGATAAAATGTGTACTAGTAAAGAGTAGCTAGGATTTAATTTAATAAAAATTGTTCTTTAATTGTGATATCATTTTCCTCTCTGATGAATCTAGATAATGAACATGCCTGAAATTGTAACATTGCATACGTGTTAAAAAGATGTTTATTAGCTACTTTTAATACTAATTTTATAATATTCAGTTGAGTTAGGTTAAATCTGTGTACAGTAAAGACAATAAGGCAGTTTTCTAGCGATAGTTCTGTCATGACGAGGGCCACCTGACACACCTGCTGGTGAAATTATCGCGTTGGTTGCCTTGGGTGACGCTGACTAGTGTTACGTTGCCAGTAGTTACCCCAGAGATTAACATTCCAACTCACAACTTGCTTCTAAGATCTGCGGATAGCAAAAGTAAACGGTATTCATCTCATAATCCGCATCTAGAAAATATCATTGCTCAAACATGCGGATATAATTATTAATATTATAGAATTTTTCAATCTAATCAGTATTTGCGAAAGAGGAAATTACATAGTGCAAGGAATAAAGAATTTTGCGTTTCATTTTAATTATTACAATATATCTCTTTATATTATACAAATATCTCGCTGTCGCCGCCACTGTGTCAGGAATTGAGATATCACATTTCCTTCAAACTCCTCTCCAGATACCACCTTTTTCCCTCCACCAACCAAATACCATCTTTTCCCTGTGGAATTAATTTAAATCTATATTATAAAGTTGAATGTGTGTTCGTATGATGCCGCATCAAATACAAACACGGGCATGAATTGTCACCAAACTTCGCATGTACACTCTTGAGACATCCGTCCATGTTTATACGGTGGCGTCTTCGCCGCCACCGGCTAGCTTTTGCCGCGGGCGAAGCCAGCGGATGACAGCTAGTTTTAAATATATACCTTAAAATAAAATAATGAAATTTTTGAATCTGAAAACGAATGTCGTATTATTAATAAAATTGTTATTGATCACACAGAGGAAAAGTTGTCTTGAAACAAAAGCATCGTTCTCTTGCCTGTATTATTTTAAGTTATTATTATTAAGTATTATTTGTCTGCAATATTAAATGAAGTTTGTCGCAAAAGGGTAATTTTCGCTGCAAAAGGATTCCTTTTGATTAATGAAAATTCAATTTGTGTCAAGAAGCATCCTTTTGATATGCGCAAAGCCCTTCTAGTGAATTATTGATAATAAGATTCAAATAACATTAATAATATCAGGGTCTCTGAAAATTAAATCAAAAGCTATTTTTAGAAATGAACAATTTGGAAAAGAAATAATTTATTTCTATTTAACACTGTTATAGTTATAACATTGTTTATAATTAAGAATATATTATTAACTAATTATAAATATAAAATCTCATTTAAAAGAATATAGCTTCTGGCATTATTGAGCATCTTCAATATGAACCGATGATAAAGATTGCAATTACAGAAGCACTATACTTTATTGTCACTGATTAGTTGAAAACAGAAAGCGATAATAGGTTTTCAGTAGATTGTTATCAACTTAAAGCCAATTCAACGTTTATCGTTTGAAAAATAATTGTTACGTTTATAGTATTTTTATATCCTTCAATATAATAATTAATAATATAATAAATATAATAATTAAAAAATTAATAAATATGTAGAATGGTCAGAAGACTCAAAGTTTTACAATAACATTAAACAATTTAACATTTTTCTATAGTATATTAAACAACAGATTAACAACTGAGATTATGTTTAAGGTTCACAGAAATTATTTTTGCTCTTGAGTTGAAAAAATGCATAAAAAAATGTAGTGATCTTTTATAGAATTAATGCAATGTTGCGTTGTTTAAAGCGTCAACAAATGACATTTTACCTGACAAATAGTCTCTTATTGTTAGCAAACAAAGCAAATTACAAAAAAATTTGTTATCTCAAAGATAAGACGATTCTTGATTACAGACATTGGTGTTGGTTTCAAACGAATGCAGTTGGGTAAATATGGCTGCATTAAATAATATATTCGATGCAGAAAAACTTAGAAATAATATTCAAAATACAACACAACAAATTAAATTCGCAATAATTGTAATATATCAAAAAGTGTGGGTTTTGTTTGCGCATTAAATAACAAATTATATATATTTCATATTATGGCGCTTATATTTCGGCGCTTAATTTCGGTAAAAAAAAAGTTTTAAATCTCTCGCTTTTTCAATGTGTGGGACACGATACTTTTTCTATAATTTGTGCAAAAGTGCTAGTTTTTGTTTACCTGCTTTTTGTGTAAAAAGAAGGCGATTTTTTGTCGATTGACGCATCAATGACAATGGCAATTATCAAAGCCATGGCAATAATATGGCAGTAATAATAAGCTGGTTCTCACAATTGAATAGTTGGTCCATAAAGTTGAGGGCTTCAAAATTTCCGATTTTTCGTGAAAAAACCAAGCTCAGTATTTTCGGAGAAACTGACGGTGTTTTTTGCTTTTGCCAAGTGACAAAAGTACAGACAAAATACACAACTCGACACTTTTCCCACTGCATCTGTCCACTTTTGTCACTGTTGCCCGGAAAGGTCGGCACTGCGCATGCGCCACGTCATCGACCAAAAATCGATCACTTTTTACACCAAAAACAGGTGAAAAAACTGGCACTTTTTCGCGAATTATAGAAAAAGACATTTTCTTATGGGCCACTTACTTTGCGCTTGCACACAAGTTATAAAATGTATTTTTTAAAATTGTTTATGAAGATTTTTGTATTTACAAAAATCTTCATAAACAATTTTAATAATTGGGTCAATTGAATCCGACATCTTTCAAAAAAACAGTAAAGATGTCACTGAACGAAGTATTTTTGTAACTTAATACTTTTTTCTTGCCTTATTATTATTATTATTATTATACCATTAAGCCATTTCCCTTTCGGGGTAGGCGTGACTTGCTCGGTTGGAAAATAGTATTGGATATATGGGTGTATTGGTATAGAGTATATAGGTATGAGTTAGATAGGTATATAGGTGTTAGGTATATATGTTTTAGATTGACCTGGAATTCTCGTGTCATTTATTCAAATGACACGTTTATTCCGCAACACTGCTCCGACCCAGGTTGCTGATCAATCTCTCTAGCGATCACCCCAAGTGAAGAGCCTCACAAAATTGTTATGTATGGTTCCCCACTTGGGCCCATTAGAATCCAAGGTCTTTGTTTCAGGCTTCATTCATTCTATTGTCACTCTGTTTACAAACAATTTGTCGCCACACTTTTCTGTCCTGGCATACTACTCTAGCTTCCTTCACGTCCATGTATTTTTTCATGCAAGCTCTTGTGTTTCTATAGCTTCTTACGTCTCTTCGGATTAATGTCTCGTTTACCGATTCTAACCATTCTTTGGGCGGTCTACCTCTAGGCATTCTGCCATTTACTTTACCTTTGTACACTTGTTTGGTCAGTCGCTCATCTTTCATTCTTTCAAGATGACCGAACCATCTTAACTGATTTCTTTCCCATGTGTCAACTATTGTCTCTTCTGCACCCCATTCTTTGAGGATTGTCTCGTTTCGGACTTTATCCATCAGTGTTTTCCCGCTAATTATGCGCAGAGGTCTCATGCCGATCGCGTTAATTTTACTTCTGTCCTTTTTTTGACATGTCCATGTTTCGCTACCGTATAGTACAGTCGGTACGAATATAGAATTATGTATGGCCATTTTAGCTTTTTTTGATATGTTTTTATTTGTTAGGATGGACCCTGCTCTACCGATAACCTGCTTACCCTTATTTATGCGCCTATCTAACTCCCCATCTATTTTTCCGTCGCTAGTGAATAGACTACCTAGGTATACGTACTTGTCAACTTGTTCTAATCTCTCATCATTTAGGACAATGTTGAACATTGTTTTCTCACTCTTTCCCTCAAACACCATGATTTTTGTTTTATTTACGTTAATTTTGAGTCCCATGTCCTTCATGCTTGTATGAAGTTTATTCAACATTTTTTGCAAGTCCTCGACTGATTCTGCCATAACAATCTTGTCATCTGCGAAAGCTAACCCACGTACCTTCACTGTTTGGAGATCTACACCTTCTTCGTCGAAGAGTGCAGTTCTTAGACACTTATCCATGAATATGATAAATAGCCACGAGGACATAACGCATCCTTGTTTCACGCCTTGCGTAATATCGAACCAGTCACTCAGTTTCCCGTTTACCCTTACGCTCGCTTTACTACCTGTATATATTGTTTTTATTGCTTGCAGGAGCCCTCCATTTACTCCGTACTCTTCAAGAACTTCCCAAAGTTTTCTTCTATTTACCGTGTCAAATGTTTTTTCTAGGTCAACAAAGGCACAGAAAACATCGCCAGACTTTCTCCCTACCACTGCCGTACCACACACTTCAATCGCACTTTTAACAATGGTATCCCGTAATAAAGTCCACGCGCCCTCTATATCTTTATTCCTTTCAAGCGGCTCCCAGATTGCCTTATCTATGCGTTCGTTTATCTTATTCTGAAAATCTATTCGCACTTCCGGTTTCTGTAAATCTTCAACCCTGATTCGCGTTTGTTTCGTTTGTTTGGTTCTCTTTCTTCTCCATCCCCGCCCTAAGTTCATTCTGGAGACTAAAAGGTAATGATCAGTATTGCATTCAGATCCCCTCATGACTCTTGTATCTATAACTAGTTCTCTTAGTCTTTCATCTGCAATAACGAAGTCAATTATACTGCGGTTATTTCCTTTACACCAGGTGTAAGTGTGGATCATTTTATGTCGAAACCAAGTATTTGTAACAAATAGGCCCTTTTCTAAGCATAAGCTAACTAACTTTTCCCCGTTATAATTTTTTCTTGGATCCCCAAATTTACCTAGTACCCTTTCTGTATCTGTATCCTGACGTTGAACGTCGACCCATCTGTTCATATCTCCTAGCAGAATTATTCTTTCACCTTGATCGCAAGTACTTATTGTGTCATTTAAAGTGTCCCAGAAGGTGTCTTTGACTTCTCGCGGCTCACTGCCAACTGGGGTGTAGCACGCTATGATAAATAACCTTCTGATTCCTACCTTCATTCTAGCCCACAACAATCTGGGAGATACAAAATCATGATCTTTGAGATGCTGTCTTGCTTTTTCATTCATAATTAAACCGACCCCTTGACTACGATTTGATTCACTACCTACTCCTGACCATATTTCAAAACCGCCTTTCAGCACCCCATTTTCTATGTTTCTACTTTCGCAACCCTTTTTCTTCGTCTCAGGTACACATAAAATATCTAGTTTCCTAGCATGCATAGTTTCTCGTAGTTCTCTTACTTTAAGATCATTCACTCCTCTAGCATTCCAGACACCCAGTCTCCATTCATCGTCTGAAACTCGACCTTTACGTTTAACGTTTGTATGCATTTTGTCGATCCAAGTTTCAGTCCATTCCGAGGCTACTTTATTGTTTGTATAATTCATGTTTAGATTGTACACCCAACTATCACCTTTATGCGCGAGATTTGTTTCGAGAGCCGAAATCATGTCCAAGTTAAGTGATTATTCGTCGTACGGTGGAGAGTCTAGTTGTAACGTCAGTCCCACCAAAACTTCTGTTACTGGGATGGGGGGGGGGGAGGTGAGGACAGAGGAAGGAAACCGAGAGTCTCAATTGGTTGGTGATTTATGATGAGAAGGTTACCAGCCTTCAGCAGCGTTGTATTTGATAGGAGTTAATATGTGCCCAAAGCCGAATCCTGGCCTACCTTTCGAGCTCTTCTATTTTCTGTTCACTTTTCAGATTACACTTGAGTTACGCGGTATAATTAAATTGAAAAACTATACGCGGTTAAAAAAATATTGTATGAAATTTTTTGTACACATATACACAGTTTAAAGGAAAAATCATCAAAATTGTAGAATTTTATATTTGGTTTCTTTCGCAATTTGAGAAACACGTCCTACTTATTCAAAAACTGACCCAAGAATAATTTTGTTTTCTTTAGAGGGACAAAGAGATGCCATGTGTAACAGATTCGCTTCAAATTTCGTCGCCTTTCGGATTTAAGTGTTCGAAAAATTGAGTATTTGAAAAATATTCTCATATTCTTTCGATAACGTAAAAAAATCTCTGAAATACGGTGTAGTTCTCGCTTTATGAAATTCTTTGAAAAAAAACACAGATTTAGACATTGTTATAAGAATTCAGTGAAAATCGATGTGCGCAATTTTCATTTTCACAGCTGCAGGTGTTTGAGGGAACATTTTCCCTGAAATTTTGGAGGAGACATTTTGACCTTAAAGTAGTCATAACTTTTGCATGCACTGCAGTATTGACTTAATCCATGGTAAACTTATTCGGCCCAACATACTGTTTAATTTACGCGAGCATAGAAAAGTGTACTCCAAGAAGTCTGGGAGTAAAGTACGATGACGGAGGTGACGGAGGCATAGAAAAACAGTAGGATCATTTTCGTTGCAGCTTATTTGTTATGTTCTGAAAATGAGAATACTTCAAGTGTGAAACTACAACATGAAAATAGCTGCATGCATTCTCATTCTCTGTTGTCTCATTTTTGTTGCAACTCAAAAGAACACCGAATCGGCGTACTTTTGAGGATCGGTGTTTTTCTGTGGGGAGCCTTTTTTTAGAAATATTGGCTATTTATGTGACACTTCGACAATTTAAGTAGCACATCGTTTTCTTTTATATGGTGTTTAATGTTTATCCGACGCCTAAAGCTAATAAAAAATCGAAGGATTTTAGACCTGGGTAGATGCGCGCACTTTCCACACATACAGATGTTGGAGGGGGCATTTGAATGTCAATAGCCCTGGCGAAAGTTTCCGATAGGAATTCATTTCTACCCAATCCGAAGACATCGGAATCATTCCGGAATCTGTACCCGTGTGGAAAAATTTCGTGGCAGTCTTGAATCATGCTAAAGCCAGTACAGTTTTTCTCAAGCCGGTCTATTCACGCAATACTAGCCTGGCGCTACACTGGCGCTGTCTAGTTTTGCTACGTGTTTGATTCAAAACTTTCTGCTGTCTAGTCCCAGTCTTGGCGCTATCTAGGAGTTCGTTACGAATTTAAATATATAAAGATTGTCCAGATTTTAGCTAGTTTCTGGATAGAATCACGGTTTAGACTTAAACAAAAATTACAGAGGTGAATTCAGAAAATAATCATTTTTGAATCAAAGATTTAGGAAATTACAATACACAATTGCACAAATGCTTAAGCAATAATTAATTGTACACTATTACATATTTTAGATAGTAAACAATAATGGTTGAAGGTGATAAAAATCTTAATACAAAAACTGTATTCTTAAGAACGATTTTTTTTAAGAATGTTTAAGAACATTTTTTTCAATTGATTTATATAGTCAAGTTATAATAATTTTATATCGAATGATAATTAAGCCTAACGTATTAATTCTTTAAAATAGTAAAAAAAATAATTATTTCGCAGCCTAACCGCAAGAAAATCATACAAACTTTATTTTTTTCAATGATTTATTCACACATCAAGCAATTTTAATGCTTAAAAATTGTTCATGTTTTATTCAAATAAATATTAGGATGTAATGAATTGAAATTCATATACGACAAAAATAAAAAAACATTTAACTTTTAGATGGCCGAGGTGTTAAGGCGACGAGACAAAGTTACAACAATATAATAGGAAGTTACATCAGAAGTTCGACACCCGGCGTATGTACAAGAGATTTGCGGAAACTCATTTCTTCTTTTTTTTTGTACAAAAACTTTTTTTATATTTTTAATTAACTGCAAAATCTATATATTGGACTTTTATGACATAAAAAATAATTATATTATTTAATTATTAATTATTTTCTATCAAAATAGCCGATCTATCTAGAAACTAGTCGATCCGAGCGTTACATCCCAGTCTAGCCACTGGACAGTCAGCCTGTGGAGCGCCAGTGTCGACTCAAGGCGGACTGGATAGAAACAGTACAGCGCCACGAAATTTTTCCACACGGGTATCCGAACCAATCCGACTTAATCTGAACCAATCCGAAAAAAGTTATATTTTCAATCCGAATGAATCCAATTCAATCCGAACTCGGATTCAATCAGATTCATTCGGATTGAAAATCGGTGTAGGTCAATCCGAGTTCGGATTCATTTGGATTGAAAATTTGGTTCGCATTGATTCGGATTGAAAGTTTGGATTGAGTCAGATAAATTTCTAACCGATTTGGATCGAACGAAATGTAGAACTTTTTTCGGGTTGATTCTGGTTGGTTCGGCCTATGATATACTGAACTCAGCATGATTTTCCTCAGAATTTTTAAACATAACAGCTGTAAGATTTCAAAGAATTCAACTTTAAACGGGTGACAAATATTATACATTTTTGGGATTCGGTATATTATATAGGTATATATATATATATATATATATATATATATATATATATATTATATGTTACATCTTTTCATGAGGGTTTCTGTAATGACTGTAAGCTTTTGTTTCTATTTCAGGGAGTCTGTACATAAATTTGAATGCTGCATAACTTTCCTTGAAAGTTAGGGATTATCCTATAAAAGCACGGTGCCAGAAAAATTACACTTCCGTGGAAACGCCCATATGTGTAGAGAAGTAGACAATATTATAAGAAAATGTAATCACTGTTATCGAATGCAGGATTAAACTTATTAGAAACAAAATCAAAAGTGTTTGTTGAGGGTGCACAAATGACAAGTTCCTTATTTATTGAACAGAATCGATATTAACCAGTTTAAAGAATGGGATATTTTCATATAATGCTTATCTATGTACTTCGAAGCGGTTGAAATTGAACAATCTCAAATTTTAAGCACTGCAAATCCTGAAATTCCCACTTTCACAAAACCAAGAGCTGTGCTCGATTGTGATTGCGTTAAAGCTGACTGTAACGTAAAATGGTTGAAGTGTACAATTTGACATTTATAAATATTCCAAACAGTCCAAATTCAAAGTAATGCCATTGAACAATCTCAATATTTCAAAGCACTGACAAATTCAAAGATAAGTATCAAATTGGGAGCGTAATAGTTTTGGTGGACTTTAGATTATATATGTATAATTTCAAAAAAGTATTTTATGAAATTATTTTCTAGCCCCTAAATAATAATACTATACTTTTACAATTAATTTTATTTTTTACGTATTTTTGTATTATTAGAAAAATTACAGAAAACCTTTTATATCTTATATAATATTGAAGCAGTTCATTATAACTAATTTTCCAATTTATGTTTGCAAAGCATTTCAGTTTCTATTGAAAATGATATTTTCTTACATAACAATGCAAACAAGTTTATACAGTATTAGCATATAATTGACTGCAAATGTTTCTCTTGGTCCCTAACATTATCATTCCATTTCGTGTCTTCAAAGTCTTTCTGAAAATTATAAAAGAAGCTTATAATAATATACTAAAAATGTCAACACTTGCATTCATAAAAATAAAATGATGGATATGATAATAAAATATTGACATATTTGGGGTTTTTAAATGATTATTATTGATGAATATTGAAAGTTTGCAAATGTACATACAATGACTGGGCTCTGTCAAGTGTAAGTACACTGTATACAGGCATTGACGTTTTATGATGGCTTTCACATTTCTAAGGTTTCTAAGTACCCTTCGTATCATCTTGTGGTATGCGGCATATAAGTACGAGTACATTATACTCGTACATATTACACAGAAATAATTTAGCGAATCGAGGATGCGACTCATAAATGTCCCTAATTTTCAATAAATATATATGTTTGCTACCATCACAAGGAGAAAACAATATGAATGCACTCACAAAGCCAAATGCAGTCTATGAAAATCGTGCGCCATGAATAACTAACCGTATACGATGAATGAACGAGGAGAAATGCTTCCTTAGAAAGGAAATTCGTCAAGTACATACACCTTTATTACTATCTTCAGACTTTTTATACCCTTAATCAAAAACTTTTCCTTAAATTACAATAATACTTAAATTTTACTATCCAATTTTACAATAATTTCTATACAATATTGTTTCTTACAATAAATGTATAAGTTATTACTTTATTTTGTAGATGATTTTTTAATACCTTCTCATCGAACTCTTTTTCATTTAATATAAATTAGAATAAAACGGTTATTTGCTTGTTCAGGTCATGTATTTTAATAAACGAGTGGAGGAAAATGTTTATTTTTTGAAGGTACCGTAAGAGCGGCACTGTGGCGTTGCATTCCTCCATTTTTTTTCTTCGTAGCTCAGCCTGCAGGGCATCTCCAAGACTTGAATCTCGTATTACTCCGTGTCGCATTCCAGACGCTAATTTTTCTCGTCGTTCACGTCCGCGAGTAGCACACCTTCCTGTTCTGGAGGAGGTGCTGCGAGACCATTCCGGATCCTCGGGCACTAATGAGAGAGATGCTTTTCTAATAAAACGGATACTTGTTAGGGAAAGTAGTCGCAGTCAGCCTTGGGGTCCAGCCAGTAGAAAATCCAGGAGGAAAACTCGCAGTCTTTTTCCTACTTTTCCAAGATACATACTTCAATGAACTCTAATTAAAACCTTTTTTAATGGGCGGGGGGGGGCGCTAGATGTTTTACTTTAGCCGAAGTTTCAGGGAAACTTTTAAATATGTTTAATAGACGCTTCGACAACTTATGTATACATTTTTTTAATCTTCTGGTAATCCTCTAAAAAGTAAGTAAAAAATTATTTGTGCCCGGCGCACCCTTTCCAAGATAAACGTCAAAAACTAATTATTGGGGGTGGTTCATTCGTAATCAAACGATTGGAAATTCAGTAATTGCTTCAAATTGTTAAATTATATGGTAGCGAATGATAATACATGACAATAAATTAATAATTATAGAAAGTTTCAACATGTAGAATTCATACTGTCTAACAAAAAAACGAAAAACATGGGACGTTACTGTAAACAGTTTTCAAATGCAGTGATGTGAAGCTGAAAGCAATGATTATAATTGAATAATAATGCAGTTAACGTACATATATACCTTATACACAAAAATGAAAACTAAAACATGAATAGAAGAATCTGTTAATAAAAGATATTGATTGATAAATTTCAATAAAAATTACAAGAAACGTTTGTACAGACACAAGTTACATGTTATTGAATTCCAACTTATTTTATGTGATCTACCAATGCCTTAAGGAATATGTATGGCAAATATTAATAATTTATTTGAAGTTTTTTTTTTTTATAAAGGTTGAAAAAATGTTGGCCGCCATTTCAATTGTTTTACCCTCAAATTCATAACCAGCAACCCCAATATACAATATACATATATACACACTATTTTCGTGGCTCTAGAACTTAATTTGTTCAAGTTATTCAACTTTAATATCGATTTTTCGGAATTCTTTGTTTAAACAAATAGATAACAATTAGCAATAAGGTCTGTTTTTTTAACTTTTCATTACACATCTTTAGCAACACAATGCAAAAGGTTTCATTCAAATCGGTGGAACGCTGCCAGGTTCGGAGGTTTTTCATTTTTAACGTCTAACGTGACTCCTCTATTTTATTATTATTATTATACCATTAAGCCATTTCCCTTTCGGGGTAGGCGTGACTTGCTTGGTGAGGAAGCGAATAATGTGAGGTAGGGGGTATAGATTTTTTAGTTTGATGTAGAATTCTTGTGTTATTTATTTAAATGACACGTTTGTTTCGCAACACTGCTCCGACCCAGGTTGCTGATCAATCTCTCTAGCGATCACCCCAAGTGAAGAGCTTCACAAAAATTTTATGTGTGGTTCCCCAATTGGGTCCATTAGTATCCAAGGTATTTGTTTCAGGCGTCATTCACTCTATTGTCACTCTGTTTACAAACTATTTGTCGCCACAATTTTCTGTCTTGGCATACGACTCTATTTTCCTTCACGTCCATGCATTTTTTCATGCAAGCTCTCGTATTTCTATGGCTTCTTATGTCTCTTCGGATTACTGTCTCATTCACAGATTCTAACCATTCTTTCGGCGGTCTACCTCTGGGCATTCTGCCATTTACTTTACCTTTATACACTTGTTTGGTCAGTCGTTCATCTTACATTCTTTCAATATGTCCGAACCATCTTAACTGATTTCTTTCCCATATGTCAACTAGTGTTGACATTCTTTGAGGATTATCTCGTTTCGGACTTTGTCCATCAGTGTCTTCCCGCATATTGTGCGCAGATGTTTCATGCCAATCGCGTTAATTTTAGTATTTTCCTTTTCTTGGCAGGTGCATGTCTCGCTACTGTATAGTACAGTCGGTACAGATATAGAATTATGTATGGCCATTTGAGCTTTTTTTGATATGTTTTTATTTCTGAGAAAGGACCCCGCTCTACCGATAACCTTCTTATCTTCATTTATGCACCTTTTTATGCTTGTATTAAGTTTATTCAACATTTTTTGCAAGTCCTCGATTGATTCTGCCATAATAATCTTGTCATCTGCGAAAGCTAACCCACGTACCTTCACTGTTTCGAGATCTACACCTTCTTCGTCGAAGAGGGTCATTCTTAGACACTTATGCATAAATATGATAAATAGCCCTCGAAATAGCCATGAGGACATAACGCATCCTTGTTTCACGCCTTGCATAATATCAAACCAGTCAGTCACTCAGTTTCCCATTACCCTTACACTCGCTTTAGTACCTGTATATATATACTTCTATTTACCTTGTCAAAAGCTTTTTCTAGGTCAACAAATGCACAGAAAACTTTCTTTCCTGCTCTCCAGTTTTTTTTCTGTGATCTGTCTTAAGCTAAATATTTGATCTGTACATGATCTTCCTGGCATAAATCCACTTTGGACTTCCCATATATTTTCTTTTGTAATTTTCATTACCCTACGAATACGTATTTTTGAGTATATTTTACTTACGGTACTTAATAAGCTGATACCTCTGTAATTATTGCAGGTGCTTTTATCTCCCTTTCTTTTGTATGTTGGTACGATAATCGCTTTTCTCCAATCGTCTGCGACTTCTCCCGTCTCTATACATAAATTTATCAATTCGCACAACCTGTGAGGTATGTATTTGCCACCGTATTTAAACATTTCAGCGCTAATACTGTCTACACAAGCAGCCTTACCGTTTTTTAAGTTCTTAATTATATCTCTAACCTCAGTAATTCTTTAAAAGAGTATTTTAAAGCGTCTACTATCCCGTCTGTATCATATAGCACTTCACCTTTGCTGTTTCTCTTACTGACAAACTCTGTACTTTTAATTTCCTTCATCTCTTTAAATAATAGTTTCATGGTTCCTTCAAAGTCGTTTTGTATTTTCTTCTCTTCTTCTGTTCTGATTTTATCTTTACTTTTCTTGACTAGTCGTTTAACTTTCCTCTTTTTGCGTCTGTAATCATTTTCAAGTCTAATTCTCTCCTCATCGCTAAGACCTGTGTATACGCTTATTTCTTTTCTTGTTGGGAGGTATTAAACTTATAAAATCTGTAGTAATCTCCAGAACCTTTTAAAAATTTTAAAACGTTTCAAGAATTTCTCAGTATTTTTATTTTCTTCCATATTTTTATTCTTTACTCTTCCATACACTTCCAGAATCTGCTTGAACATTTTTGAACTTTTTGAAACATTCTAAACTCTTAGATCTTAGAGACAAATTCAGGAACTTTGAAAACATGATATAACTTTTCAAATAATGTTCAGCATATTCTAGTGCAGTCTAAAATTATTATAAGACAATTGATAAACTTCTGCAATCTTCTAGAATCTTTCAGAAAATTTCCTGGAACCTTAAAAACTTTTTATAACCTATGATAACGTTTTAGTAACTTATATTATACAACACCGAATCGACGTACTTTTGAGGATCGGTGTTTTTCTGTGGGAGCCTTTTTTTGAGAAATATTCGATATTTATGTGACACTTCGACAATTTAAGTAGCACATCGTTTTCCTTTATATGGTGCACGAAGTAGTATAAGGAAATCCAACTCTATGGGCCATTTCGGAAAATTGTACCCCCATTTTTCCGTGCCCACACCCTATAGCACTTCATATAACGTATTCTAGCGCCTCTTGCGGAAAACCGTTATAACATAGGTTTTGCCGTTGGTTTTCAGCAGTTTCAAATTTTCTCATGAGAGGCGCTACAATACTTAATCTGCTATGCTGTGGGTATGCTATAGGAAGTGGGCACGGAAAAATGGGGGGTATCCTTATATTAGAGTTGGATCTCCTTATATTATTTCGTGATATGGTGTTTATCCGACGCCTGAAGCTAATAACGAATCGAAGGATTTTAGACCCGGGTACATGCGCGCACTTTCCACACATACAGATGTTGGAGGGGGCATTTGAATGTCAATAGCCCTGGCGAAAAAAAACTGTTCATTATTTAACTTTTGAGAAGTTTCAATATGCGCGTCGGAAAAAGTTTTAGAAGATTGTAGAATACAATATTTCTAATTTTTAATTTCGCTTCTTATTTACTTGTTATGAACTAACAATATTTCACTTATCACATATCTTCGAATATCTTCTAGAACTTCCTAAAAACTTTGAGATATTTTAAAGATTTTAGAAAATATATCAAATTCTGTAAAAACTGGAGCAAACCGCTACTCTGGGTTGCATCCCTACAACCATTTTTTAAAATCATTTACGGCTAAATTATTGTATTTTCAAATTGATCATGAGCTCAATAGATCACGCTGGGTCTCTACTTTCTAAAACATTACAGAAACTACTAGAATTTTCTACACAAATTTGTAAAACACTCAACATTATCGATTTCATTACTCCAATTTAAGAATTTTTTCTTAGCCTAAAGTGTATGTACGATCGTACGTATACATACATACATACATACATAGATTAGCAGTTCGAACTCGAAAGTTCATTGCCTCACTACGCGATTCGGGTAGTGTTTCTACACTGAGAAAAATGGATTATACCCGGTAATAAAAAATATGTTACCGGATATAATCTTGGACTATTAACTATGGGACAGTGATCCAGATTATTAGAACTACAATCCATAGATATTAAGAAATAGATATTGCAAGATAATATCTTGGATTATTAAACTTTATAATCTGAGATACTAAA